>JAQFZC010004474.1:0-16036 GCA_034695205.1 Dicyrtoma fusca | reverse complement strand
AATAAATTAACATTTTCAAAAAGATGAAAAACAATAAATTAACATTTTCAAAAAGATGAAAAACAATAAATTAACATTTTCAAAAAGATGAAAAACAATAAATTAACATGTTCAAAAAGATGAAAAACAATAAATTAACATTTTCAAAAAGAAGAAAAACAAGAAATTAACATTTTCAAAAGGATGTAAAACAAGACATTAACACTTTCAAAAAGGTCAAAACAAGAAATTAATGCTTTAAGAACGGTTAAAATAGGAAACTGACAGTTTCAAAAACATGTAAAACTAGATGTAGTACTGTTTCGAAAAGGTTAAAACTTACCGACTTTGGTGTATGAACTTCAGTTTCTGTATTTTTCCCTTCACCTCGACACTATATATTTTTATAATTTTCGAAAAATATTTTAAGTCAGGCACGATACATTCAATTTTTTAAATACTTTACAAACTTTTTTGAGATGATGCTTTGAAATAGGTTGTGTAGTGTCTTACGCATTTCAAAATGGACATTTTTCAAAGCTTTGCTATTTCAAGTACGTGGCTCTGTAGCAACGTTGAGTTGAGAGAAACAATTCTGCTGATTTTCAATGAATATCAGTAAAGTAAAGCTACCTAAACCGGTTTTTAATTGCGAAGTTGCATTCAAATAGTAACTTAGTAACATTCAAATAGAAAGGAGTGATTTATATGAGTAAAATGAGTATCAATAATGATTTAAAGTAAAATGAACAACTGTTGGTATTTTGTATATTTGTAATTTGTAATGTGTATGATGATTTAACTTTGATTTGACATTAAATTATACTATTGCCGATCGGCCGATTGTGGCCAATAACCTACGACAAGTTCGTTGTAGCTGCCTACTGCCATTATTGCATTGCAATATGCAATACAATGCGCAATGCGCATTTTTGCATTGATTTATAAATAAATAATTGTATTAATAATAATAAAATAATAATAATAAATAATAATATTATTGCATTATGCATTTTTCATTTTTTTATATTACATTAAAATTTTGGAAGGGCAAAAATAACGACATTTTTTAAAAAATAATTTAAAAATACAATCTCGTTTTGTTTTTTCATTTTGTTTCTAAGAAATTAATAAAAAGTTTGTTTACTGGTTGCTCAAAATAAATTATTCTATAAAAAAATTTCATCAGATTCTGATTTAAAAAATTATTATTATTCTGACAAAATACTGACTTTCGTGTACATAATAATGTACTAGCTACGATTATAAACAGATTTAAAGGTATTTCGTACCGTACTATGTACAAGGGCTTTGGCAACAAAGCGTTAGAGAATTTTATTGATCTATTAAATTATTTTTGCTTCATCTTTCGAAATTAATTCACAAAGCTCAGTTGAAGAGTATTCTTCTTAAGGTGCAAAATGACGCTTATTCAATACGCCTTTATTAAGAGCAAAATGACGCGCAGGCAAAAGTTAAGATGCAAAATGACGCATATCTAAAAAGCAGAAACTCTAAGAAGGAATCTTATTAGTTTCCCCATTTGTACAACACAAAAGTGCGAGAGCAATAAAGCATGTACGTATGTATGTGGTGAAATCGATGTTTTGCATGTTTTGGAAAAGTACCAATCAAGGTTTTGTGTATTTTAATAAAGTGGAAACCCAGGTTTTACACGGTTTAAAAAAGCGTAAGTCGCCTCTTTGTCTTTGTAGGCTGAAACAGTGTAAATCGAGGAATTGTTATTTTAAAAAAGCGCTCATCCAGGTTTTACATAGTTTCAAAAAGCGTTAATTGACTATTTGTGTGCTTTGAAAAAGTACAAATCCAGGTTTTACAGGGTTTGAAAAAGTACAAATCCAGGTTTTACAGGGTTTGAAAAAGTACAAATCCAGGTTTTACATGGTTTGAAAAAGTACAAATCCAGGTTTTACAGGGTTTGAAAAAGTACAAATCCAGGTTTTACATGGTTTGAAAAAGTACAAATCCAGGTTTTACATGGTTTGAAAAAGTGCAAATCGACTCTTTGCATGTTTTGCAAGTAAAAATTTGTTTGTACACAGTGCTAAATAGGGGATTTAATCAATACGTAAAGAAAATCATTTAAGTGTGTGCCCTCTTTGAGGCCGTAAAGACCCCCGCGTACAATTAGAGATCCGCGTATTAATAGAGACCCGCGTAGTAAAAGAGAATTTACGGTATGTATTTCCAATGCTTTCCCTTTGATACTAATATCCCTTCAATTTTTGAGTTTAAAGTTAATTATAAGTATGCATTTGAAAGGTTCATTGGCCTTTAAGTATTTACTACGTATTAGCTATAAATATATTACGGACTGCCCACAAATGGTAATGATGCTTGCATTATTCAGATTATTATTTGGAGCTTCTTCCTTCCTCCGTAATTCTAGCGTTTGGGTTTTTTCATTACTTTATATAAACGAGGGATGCCTCCCATTATTTTCTAAAGTAATTATTGGAGTGCTCTTTAGTCTTTTTATCTAATTTAGCCGTTAAGTACATTTATAGTTTAAATGCAACAAAACCTTTCCATTTGGACCTTTTTGGACCTACAAGTAGTCATATTCTCACAATCAATTCCAAGGTTTAAACATCTACAGCGTAGCTAGTAGAGCTTCGTTACTAAACAACATAAAAATTATCTTGAAGTTCAAAATGTCTGCATCTCGTGTAACTGGCTTTTTATTAGTTACTGTGCCTTTCTTCTACATTGTACTGGGCATTCCTGAGATAGTTCATGGCGGCTTTAGAGCAACGGAGGTATTTTTTAAGTTCTTGCTTTAAAAAAATAGTTTCGAAAATTATTGTTTAAATTTTATTTTCTAGATTAATTATTTATAAGATGGATTTGTACATTTTGTCTAACATTAGGTGGACTCTGGTCATCCATTGACTGACCCTCTGCCCTCAATCGTCCCCGCCGGCCTAAATTGCACGCAGTCGGTGGATTGCATCGGAACCAATGAGTTTTGCTGTGAGTTTGCGGACGGGACCGGTGCAGTGTGTTGTATCCAGGGGCAGAACACGCAATGCCATTCAGATGGGCAAGCACCCTTCACAGGCCCCATTTGTTTTGATAGCTAAATAATTTGAAAATAAAATTATTGGAATTTAGATGCTACATGTGAGATGGTCTACTTGTAAGCCTTTCTTTTAATAATGAATAAATCACTTATTTTATTGTTATTATTTCATCTCTGTACCATAATTAGGCGCAGCAGCTGTAATTAATAAACAAATCAATAATCGTATAATTATTCGTGTTCTACAATTGCAACCCATGTGCAATTAATATTAGAGCATTAGTTTTCGCGTTAATGTGCAGTAAATTGTTGCATGTAGCAAAAACAATGGGACATTTAAACACAATTTATTACCTAATTAATATTAATGAGCAGCGCAACGGTAGTACAGGTAAAGGTACTATAGTGTAGTCTAAATTAAGTTGACAATCTGTCAGATTTACTTCATTTTCTGGCCACATCGTAGCCCTGCCCTGCCCTGTAGCGAATTATTTCAGAAAACATCTTACGCGCTTTTTTAAACGATGTTGCCGCCAGTTTTGTTTTCAAAACTTCAATTTTTAATTCAACTAATCTCGCTTGGTTGCATGTGGACGGTCGGGGAAGGATTTAAGCAGGAACTTTGGCTTTATCAAAAGAGCGGAAATGCCCTTCATTTCCAATCTCACGTGGCGGATACTTCAATTTATGCTCCCGTTCTGAAGCAAGTATACAAATACTGTGCGAGGGGAAAGTAAGTTTTTTTTAAAAATAGTTTTTAGTTTACATTTCGAGGCTAATATGGAGGCCCAAAATGTCTATTGCAAGATTTTTCAAAAATTGGGGATTTTTAAAAAATGCGTATTTTGAAATTTATTTTTGATGTTTTGCACTATTTTTTAAAAATTAGATGGTCCGCCTACGGACAGAGTAACTTCAGTAAAACCACTGTCACTTTAGGGCACGCTCTGACCCCTGACCTCTGGTGCAGCAGTGATGTGGGTGACCAAATACGAAAGGCAAAATCTTTCCGTTATTGGGGTGCAAATGATACTTCAATGGCCGCCATAAGTTTATACTCGGACGAGCTTTACGGTGGTCAAGAGATCCTTGTGACAGGGCAAGCCTACGCAGAAATAACTGGGCCAATTAAATCAATTGTTGCCACGGGAAAGACCAACTGGAGATTGTTCGAAGGACCACTTTTAAATGGGAAGTCTATCTGTTATAAAGTGCCCACCAGTCTAGGGGCATTTTTTAATGGGGATAGTGTGTCAAATTTGAAAGGCATCAAAGGCGTTAAATCCGTTTTCAGAGGCTGCGATCTGAAGGAGGCAAAAGTTTATAAAAATGCATTTTTAGTATGATTTATTGATTAATGCTTAATGCTATTACTGTTATATGATGTACATGTTATTTTTGCGTGCTTAATTGACTTTTAAAAACGTTTAAGCGTATAACCAATTTTGAGTAAGTACTTAACTATACTAATCTTGACAGTTGGATTTGTCAAGTGGATTTGAATTGCAATAAATTACTTCTCTGCACTCTTTAATGAATAAACTACACTGCAATAATGCAGTGTCAGGGATTTCACATTATTGATAAGAATTCAGTGCATGGATGGAATCACGTATGCGTATGAAGCACTACTAAAGAGATATCGCTGTTTGAACGCCTTATAGCTACGAGTAAAATAATGGCTTCCTTTTAATAGCAATATTTTTTACTCTCAGAAATGAGCCTTGTGATTCTATAAGCTAGGCATGCCATATAAGATTGCAAGCTGAATTATGTATGTCTATACACTTTTGATTGCATATAGCAAAAGTAAGCAGAAGTTGAATTCAAACGGCAGTTTTATGCGTTATGCGGCTTGCGGCTTAAGATGTAAAACGACGCAAATCGAACGTGTAACAGACGCAAAGTGAGGCCCATGCATATTTATTACGATGCATGTACTGTATAACTGGTTTCAAAAAGTGTAAATGTAGCTTTTGCCATTTTTAAAAAGTTCACAATGTGTACTTTGGCATGTTTTTGAAAAAGTGAATTAGGAATTTGTGAGTTTCAAATATCGAAAAAGTTGTTTTTATACAACTTTTTAGCCTTTTCAAAACTGCAATATCTATTTTGACACTTTTTGAAAATGTTAATTACTAGTTTTTGCACTTTTTGAAAATGCTAATTACTCGTTTTGACACTTTTTGAAAATGTTAATTACTAGTTTTGACACATTTTGGAAATGGTAATTACTAGTTTTGACACTTTTTGAAAATGTTAATTACTGGTTTTGACACTTTTTGAAAATGTTAATTACTAGTTTTGACACTTTTTGAAAATGCTAATTACTAGTTTTGACACTTTTTTAAAATGCTAATTACTAGTTTTGACACTTTTTGAAAAGTTAATTTAAAGTATAAACACTTTTTCTAAAACATTATTTATTTTCATGCTTTGCCCGTTCCGAATAGGTTAAATGCAATATTGGTTTGCAGCATTTTGCATTTTACCTGGCGATATTTACAACAGTATGTATTTAGGAGCAAATTGGTCGTTAGTAGTTTTAATTAATTGCGAAATTTATTATTTAGTTAATCGATTTTTTATTTTACAAGTTTACAACATATTGTTGACCTTCTTGTACTCTTGAATACTAAGAATATCACAGCCCCTAAATACGGACCCAATAGTAGTAAAATTGAAATCAATACTGAGGCTTGTGGACCAGCTAAAGTTGTAGTGTTCCATGGGTACTTGGAAGCATACGGATTTCCCATTCAAATGCTGCCCCTCGAACAAAGTCCAGTTGGAGGTCCCAGCTGCAGTAAGGGACACAATCGGGTGCAAAATTCCGGCATAGGCCTGAGTGTCCACTAGAATCTCTTCGTCCTCGTAGTTGTAACCCGCGTATAGGCTGATGGCATCCGTGGCCGTGTCACTGCTGGCATAGTGGCGGAAGGATTGGATTTGTGACCCATTCACCTTTGTACACTCGGGCACACTTTTATCCAGGGACCCAAGGAGACCGGGTAGCAGCCCATCTTCGAAATTAGGGGAACCAAATGTTCTCCATCTGTATACAAAAAAAAATAATCAACATTTTCGAAACGGTAATATATCCAGTTTTACATCTCTGAAAACACCAATTTCTAGTTTTGACCTTTTTGAAAACGCTAGTTTATTGTTTTGACCTTTTTCAAAAGCGTTAATTACTAGTTTTGACATGTTTGAAAGCGCTAGTTTCTTGTTTTTTGACCTTTTTGAAAAAGCTAGGGTCTTGTTTTGACCTTTTTGAAAACGCTAATTTCTTGTTTTTTGACCTTTTTGAAAAAGCTAATTTTTTGTTTTAAAAAAGTTTTTTAAACGCTAATTTCTTGTTTTTGGACCTTTTTGAAAAAGCTAGTTTCTCGTTTTGACCTTTTTTTGAAAGTGTTAGTTACTAATTTTGACCTTTTTGAAAAAGTTTATTGTAGAATAAACACTTGCAAAGCTTTCTTTCTATATGGTTGACTGGTTGATTGATGGCTTCGCAGTTCTGAATAGGTTAATTTTAATTTTAATTTTTTTCTACGTACAAAATAATATGCATGCTTACCTTCCTACACCGCAGGCCATGGTGACTAAAGGGAAAAAGTCCTTGTACATGGACAGATCGGCCTGGTTTTTTGCAAAATAAAGGGCGTCCCCCTCAAGGCCGTCCTGGAGGTACAGCCACAGCTCTTGCTTGTAGCCCGCACTCTGTCCAACAAGGAGGACCAGAAGTACTGCAAATAATTTTGCGGGTAAAACAGTGACACCGGGCATTTTGCTGGAGGGTATTTGTAGGCAATTAATTAGTAACGTTTACTTCTTTAGTAGACGTAGGGAAAGAATGATTTATTTCTGGCTGGCAAGACCACTATTTATATGCCTTGTCAAGTGTGCCACCTTTGAGTTTTTCAAGCACTTGCCATGGCTATCTGTCGATGGCACTTCTGGCTGTAATTTTTATTATATTACGTTAATATTACATGGATTGCATCACTTTTACATTCTAATTATAAAGTACCTAATAATACATAATTTTATTATATAGGCGTGTAGGTGTCTGTACTGAAATACAATTAATTAGTCTATCACATAATGATGTTATGGTTTTGGACTAGAGTAATTTTAAATAATAAAGTGCAATTAATAATAAATTAATATCACTGTAAAGTAATTATTATTGTAATATTTTTAATACGTCGTTCATTAAATTTTAATTTTTTTTTAAATCATGTCAAAAAATAATAATTTTATTTAAAGCAATACCATCAAAAATAATAATAAAATAATTATTGTAGTAGTAAGTTCTTTTATTATAATAATAATTTTATTATTAATTAAATTTTATTGTACAAAGAAAGTCAGAGATTTTACAAGACAAAATATTTATTGATAAAGATTCACTGTCAAAAAGTGTATTATTAAAATTTATTTTAGTAATTTATTGATTTATTCCTATTTTTACTACCAAAATGTTATCATCAGAATCTAGTAAGTTACTAACAGAAACTATTACCATAATTTATATTTAAACTTTACAGTTACAGTAAAAAGCTAATGACACTATGATCTACAAAAAAAAGTCATGTCGACGCACATTATTCAAGACTGCACAAGTTCCGCCTTAAGCGTTATTAATACCTGCAAAGTTTAAAAATATAATGCATTTACATTACACGCTCTCACAGTCACAACATATTTCAGAGAGATTTACATTTCCAGTTTAGAATCTTATTAGCAATGGTCAAAAACCTATCACTTCCTAGGTAGTTATATAATTATTAAAAAAAATCTAGAATTAATTTTATTTATTTGATTGTTGCTGTTGTTGCTGCTGATGATACGAGAATTGAGAAGCTCCGCCCATGTTACTATTTCCAGTGCTAACTGAGCCGGGTACACTAGCCCCTCCTACAGTAGCCACGCCCCCACCTCCACCCCCTGAGTAAACCCCCGGGGAGTTGTAGGCTGGGACTATTCCTCTATTAGTGAGACTTGCCAGGGATGACGAGAGAGGGAAGAGGGGGACACTATTTAAATTCCAGGGGTGCTGATGTTGACTCGTTAGATTTTGGCCCGAATTTTGATTTTGGCTTTGACTTTCTTCATGGATTTGAAGTTGTTGATTTTGATTGGGCCCTGAATTTGAATTAAAATTTAGCGGTTGAATCTGTTGTTGCTGTTGCTGATGATGAAGATTATGATTATTGTGATTACTAATTTCCGGGGGTAGAAGTGCGCTCTGACTTTGATTTTGGCGGGCATTCAAATTTTGAAGTTGAGATTCAATTTTGGCACTATTTTTATCGAGCGAAGGCGGTCCCGTTGATATAGTTGTTGAAGCTGAGGTTGGAGGGGTTCCTAAATTATTTTTTGAACTTTGACCTGCGGTAGTATTTTTGATTTTCTTTTGTTTATTGCTGCCAGTTTCAGGCGGGGGCACATACTTGGTGGAATATTCGTGTTGTTTTGCATGTATTCGAAGGGATTTTGACTGGGTAAAGGACTTGTTGCAGATGTTGCAGGTGTAGGGTCGCTCTCCAGTGTGGGTCCGGATGTGACAGGTCAAATGTTGCTTGAGTTTAAAGGATTTTGGGCAGAGCTGACAGGGGAAAGGTCGCTCGTCAGTGTGGGTTCGCTCATGCTGGGTCACGTAGCGTTGCTTATTGTACATTTTCCCACAGAAACGACAAGAGTGCATTTTGGAGGGGTCAGTATTGTTGAAGCGATTGGGACTGGAACTTGAAATATTTCCCGGGCTGCAATACTGACAAGATTTGCAAGAAGGCGGGTGATTGTTGTGCGGATTGTTAGTGAAATGACTATTACTACTGCCAGTACCAGTTGCCGTTCCAGTATTTTTAATATTCGGTTTCTTTCGTCGTCTTTTTTTCTTGAGAGAGCTTTGACCCGACTGACTTTTATTTTGGGAGGTTGCTGTCGTTTTGTGGTCACCATCCGAATAGTCTGAGCTGCTGTGGGCTATCCAAACAAATATTTCAGCATTAGCACAATAACAACATTTAACTTGAGCAAATAATTGCATGGTTCTACTACAGTTGACAGTATAATTAAGTTTTGAAACATTCAAATACCAATTTTTTGATTTTGAAAAGACGTTGCCGTTTGAATTAATTCTGTAATTTCTTCAATTTCACAAAAATCGTGACTGTGATGGAGAAGAACGGACTCTCGGTTAAATAATTCCACTCCTGTAAACAATAAAAAAATAATCAAACAAAAAAATCCGTTTATTTCAAATTTCAATCATCATCCATCATTTTCAATGAATTTTGTAGGTGTAAGAGTAAACACAATTAAACACATGGTAATAAAAATGCACAATCAACAATCAGAGAATCAAAAATGCAATAAACCAGACAGAAAAAAAATCTAACAAAAATGTAACTTTCCGTACCGAATTTTGAATGAATGAACTGAGAAATGATTTCGATTTGAGCAAGTAATAGCTTTAATTCATTCGAAAATAAATTGAGTTGTGAGGTGCAATATTGAACGGAATTCTCCAACTGTGAGAAATGCGTTGAGGGATGATTATTTTGACTCACACCACCAACAATGCCGAAAAATGGTTTTTCCTTCAATAGTTCCATGTTTAATTTATGTAATGTTTTTAATTTTTTTTAAGGACCTAAATACTATCTACTATAACTATTTAATAGAAAAAGTGTGTATTTTGCAGCTTTTAGTCGTTATTTAAATTAAAAGAGAGCAGCAGAGCCAGAACAGACCCAGAGAGAGAATGTGTTTTGTGTGTGTAGAAAATTGGAATTTGAAAAACACACTTTACTGCAAACTGCAAAAGTCTGGATTTGAATTTCGCTCCATTTTGGAGCAAAGGTGGTTTCGCAGTGGTTAGCAGTGCAGTAAATTCACAGGGATTTTGTAATAAAGTAGTTTTTTAAAAAAGTAGGTTATCGATAAGTGCTTTTAGGAGTTTAAAAGGTACCTAGTTAATAAAAAAAAACGTACTTAAGGATGCGACTTGAATTACATTGAACGTTGAACATAGCTTTTAATCCCTATTCGGAACTGGGAAACCATGGAAACAATGCTTTACAAAAGTACTTTTTTCTAGAAATTTACTTTTCAAAATTGTCAAAACTAGAAATAACATTTTCAAAAGCACTCAAAACGAGCAACTAAAACTTTCAAAAACGTCAAAATTAGAAAATAACACTTTCAGAAAGGTCAGAACAAGGCATTAGTCCTTTCAAAAAGATGTAAAACAAGGAATTAGCACTTTCAAAAAGATGTAAAACAAGGAATTAGCGCTTTCAAAAAGATGCGCATGTAAAACACGAAATTAACATTTTCAACAAGATGTAAAACAAGGAATTAGTACTTTCAAAAAGATGTAAAACAAGGAATTAGCACTTTCAAAAAGATGTAAAACAAGGAATTAGCACTTTCAAAAAGATGCAAAACAAGGAATTAGCACTTTCAAAAGGATGCGCATGTATGTAAGGCACGAAATTAACATTTTCAATAGCACTCAAAACCACCAACAAAGACCTTCAAAAAGGCCAAAATTAGAAACTAACACTTTCAAAAAGATGTAAAACTAGAAATAGTACCCTTTCGAAAAGGTTAAAAGCGTATTATTCAGTAAATTTATTTATTTGCTCGTGTTCTGCACTGCATTAGCTTCATTTTATTGGTTTTAAATATAAAAAATGTATTTAATGTATAAATGAACAAAATAATTATAGACAAATTATTGAAACCTAAAGTGTGAGTGGGGGGGGGGCAGTTAGGATTAGGGTCACGGGGTCACGACTGTTGGCTAGTAGCATTTTTTACAGAATTACATTTTTCTTTTGCATTCTTTTTGCTTTGGATTCTTTTAGTAGTTTTGTGTGCCGCATTTTTGATGACCAGACTGGGCGGTACATAGGGCTTCCCTTCGTGTAGTTTCTTGTGGAGTCTGAGTGAATTAGCCTGCGTGAAGTATTTATTGCAGAGTTGGCAATGGTAGGGCTTCTCCCCCGTGTGGGTCCTTAGGTGAATGGTCAAGTGTTGCTTGATATTGAAGGCTTTGGGGCAGACGTGACATTTGTTGGGCTTCTCTCCCGTGTGCGTTCGCTCGTGTCTTTGGACGTCTCGATTGACGAAAAACAATTTCCCGCAAAATCGACACTGCAGTCGCTTGCCTGCCTCCCCCATGTGAATGAGCGAGTGGCGGCGGAGCTTGGAGGGGCGGGTGAAGGCTTTGGAGCAAACGCTGCACTTAAACTGTGTGAAATAAAGCAAATGTTGTAGTATTGTTTATTTTTACTTTTGGTGTTATTAATTTAAAAATGCCTGTCCAAAGATTATAAATTGACGATTCATTTTTTAAAAATTTAACCTATTCGCAATTGGCAATTGGGAAACCATGGAAACAATGCTTTACAAAAGTACTTTTTTCTAGAAATTTCAACTTTTCAAAATGGACAAAACTAGAAATTACAATTTCAAAAGCACTTAAAACCAGTAACAAAGACTTTCAAAAACGTCAAAATTAGAGATTAACATTTTTCGAAAGGTCAAAACAAGGAATTACCACTTTCAGAAAGTTGTAAAACAAGGAATTAGCACTTTCAAAAAGAAGTAAAACAAGGAATTAGCACTTTCAAAAAGAAGTAAAACAAGGAATTAGCCCTTTCAAAAAGATGCGAATATAAAACAAGAAATTAACATATTCAAAAGCAAAAAAGGTCAAAATTATAAATTAACACTTTCAAAAAGATGTATAACAAGAAATAGTACCGTTTCGAAAAGGTTAACTTGGTTTATAGTGTATACAGAGCGAACTTCTTCTGCATACTTTGCCAGTAATACCTAGAACTGCCACTGATATTTACGTTTGCTTACACGCTACATACAATACATAATTATTATTACTATGTTTTACATTCTTCAATGAACTTTGACTTACTTCCTTCTCCTGGTGAGTTTTCTTGTGTTCGTTTAAGTAAGCGAGGCTGTTGACGATTTTCCCACACTCGTCACACTGAAACAGGTTGCTGACAGGGTCATTAGAGGTCACGGTCACTGACCCATGCTCTTTCGAATGTGATGGTGTTGACCTTGTTTTCTTTGTTTTGGAACTCCGGGTTTTTCGCTTAGAAAGTGACTTACTCACACTATTATCGCTGTCATCGTCGTCAGTGCTGGTGTCCGTGAGGTCATTGAAATCCGAGGTCACTTCTTCTTTGACACTTGCATTATCGTAGCATACAGTTGGAACTAACACGGAAGGGTCAGCACTGTTAAGGTCAACGTCAACGTCATCGTGTTCGCTACCTGAAATTGAAATTTAATCTTCAGTTCCGATCGACTAGTAAAACGTTTTTTAATTAAAAATTAAATAAAACTGAATTTACTATTTTACTCGTTGCCCTAATAATGCAACGCTGGGACTGGTGATCAGATTTTATTTAGTTTTTTAAAAACCGTCGACCGTAATACATTAAGTTAAGTATTCTATTTATTAATTTCGTTTTTGTTTAGTTAAATTTATACATTATGATTTTATTACCACTGGACTGTTGTTCATGTTCTAAGGATATATTTACGCTTTGAGGTGATTCTGATTTACTGTCACTTTCCCTTTCTTGAACTTTATTTTTATTTTCAGAATTGTGGATGTTTTCGGACGGATTTTCAATTCCTAACAAAACTGTGGAAGTTAGTAGTTGAGCAATGTCTTTAATTTCAGCGAAATCCTGTCGATGATGAAGTTCCAGAGATTCACGATCAAAGATTTCGATGCCTGCCAAAAACCAAAAAATAAAAATAAAATTCAACATTCAACATTCAGCATTAAAATAACTGACACACTTGCTTAGCTATTGCAGCTTTTAAATAGCTAAATACAAATACATCAAAATAATTATTCTACGATAGTTTACTAATAAATTAAATAAAAACAATTTACCAAAGCGTCCTTGAATCCATTTGGAAATGATTTCAATTTGTGCTAACACAATCTTCAACTCGTTTGAGAATAAATTCACTTGAGCAGTACAGAGATCTACCGAATTTTCTAGTTTTGACATTAACAATGGGCTAACAGTGGCTAACTTCATTGTAATTTATGGTATGGTTGTCTGCGATAGCTGGGTTAGGATTTAGGAAAATACTCGGAATTTATTCTGAAGTTTAATAAATAAATAAATTATCAAATTATCAACACCAAATAAAATACTTAAATAGAATAAAATGATTACAACTTAGGTTTACATAAATGACTTTTACACGGGAAGTGCTTAGTGAAGGGATTAAGTTGTTCAACTTTCAATTCAAAAGTCAAAAGACTGAATCAGTTTCCCAGAAGAAGTTTTTAATAAATTAATAAAAAAGAAGAATGAAAAAGAAAAATTATAAATACATTTAAATATACAAATTGGCGCCGTGTGGGCTTCGTCTAAAATTCTCATCTCAAAGGAAGGTTCGCAGAGTGTAGGCTTGTAGGCAGACAGGCCAAAACAAAACTATTAACTATTTTTATGTAATTTCGTATTTGCAATAATGGGTGTTAGAATAATTAAATATTAAATAAATATAAATCCCTAAATAAGCAATAATTAATTAACCAACTAAAACAGCATAAAAATGTTTGCATGCAAATGCTAATTATTTATTGAACCATCACTGAGCAAATATTCGCCGGTTCTAAAATAAACTTTAAAGATCGCAAAGCATCCACAAAGTACTATCTACAGTTATTATAGGAAACATTTTTTATTCAGAATATGAAACATAAGTATAATTATAATTATATTTAGATCGTAAAAACTAGGTGTGTAAGTAGGTATTTCATCGCCATTTAGAAATGCAAGGGAAACACTTTCACCTTTTTACCACAATTTGAAGGATCCATTATTGAACGTAGATTTATTGATTAATATTATTATTATTCGGGATGTATTGATGCAAGCCCGCCATTGCAGATTCCATTGGGAATAATGGAACCGGAACCGGAACTGAAGCTGGACTCGGTCCAGGAACTGAACCCGGACTCGGAGCCCGAACTAAATTAGGATTCGGACCCGGAACCGAATACAGATTTTCCCACGGGTTATTTTCTCTCGGTTCTGAAATCACTGGTAAATTCAAATTCGAACTCGAATCCAAAACACTTGATTCACTTTGATTTTGAATTGCTTCCCCTTTCCCTTCCCCCATGGTTGTTGACCCGTCTCCGAGACCCCTTATGAAAGATTTAACGGAGTTGGATGACCCTGCCATTTGCAAGAGAAGGTTATTGACCTTGCTCCTTCCTTTGATCCGTTTTTTCTCTCTGGGGGTCAGTGGGACTCCCTTGCAAGTCTTTTTATGAATTCTGAGGCAGTTTGGCTGTGAAAAGGCTCGGTTGCAGCCCGTGCAAAGGCAGGGTTTCTCGCCAGTGTGGGTTCGGATGTGGTAGGTCAAGTGCTGCTTGACGTTGAATGACCTGCAATGGATTTTAAAAAAAAACACACAAATTAATTCAAACCTCAAATTAGGCATTTTATAAATGCAAGGTCAAAGGCTAGCTTTTAATAGTATATTACTTTGGACATATGTGACACATGTAGGGCTTCTCCCCCGTATGGGTCCTCTCGTGAACATCCAGGTCTCTGGAATGAAGGAAACTTTTCTCACAAAAACTACATTTGAGTATTTTAGCTTCTTCGCCCAAATGCAACACGTAGTGCTCCCTCAAATTGTAACTTCGAATAAAAGTTTTCGAACAAATGTCACATTTGTAGTCCCTAGTGTCCGAATGTATTTTCTTGTGTTCCTTGAGGTTGCTTGCATTTGACATTATGAGACCGCACTCGTCACACTGACCCGGCCCTTTTGCATTTGAACTTTGACCTTGGGTGTTGGGTTTATTACTATGTGAGGAATCCGCTTTCTTCCTTCGTTTAACAAATCGCCGAGATTTTGATTTTGTTTTCGAATTAAGGCTACTTCGGGCAGCTCGCTCTTCAATTTCGAAATCAGGGTCATTTGTATCTGCGTCGGGGAGGCTTGATTTACAGTCTGAATCGGCATCGGCAACATGGATATCGGTAAAATCGTCAAGGTCAACGAGGTCAACTTCCGAGGTCACTTCTTCTTTTACAGGGGGCGCGGGTAACTCTTGGGAATTTTCAGAATTACCTGGTTCTACAGCTATTTAGTAGTTTAAAAAAAGTAACAGATTAATGACTAAATACTGGCAAAATTGACAAATCCAATTTTGATAACCCTGTATTGTTTTTAAATGCATTTAACGACATTAAATATAACTTAATTACTTTTTGAAGTAGCAACATTTCGATTACGATTGGCTTGGCGTGGTAATCCATGTTTTTGATTATTAGCAGCAGTTAATTTTTTCGATTTCGACGTGCAGCTTCTTGTGCTTCGAGTTGAAGGCCTCGTGTCGTAATTATCAAAATCGATTTCCTGTTCATTTTCATTACAGCTATTGCTTTCAATACTATTACTGTTTTCAAAGGAGACTGTTGTTGTAAGAAGCTGAGCGATTTCTTGAATTTCACAAAAATCCTGATTATAGTGAAGTACCAGCGATTCTCTGTCAAAGAGTTTAATTCCTATTTTGAAAAACAGAAAAAAAATCTCTCAATACGTTAAACATTTTCAAAACGGTCAAAACTGCCAACTGCACATTAAAGTTTTTGACAAGGTCAAGCATGCAAATTAACACTTTCAAAAACGTACAAAAATAATGTTAAACAATTTCATAAAAGTCTTATCAAGAATTTAACAAATTCACATTTTCAACAAGGTCAAAAGGATGAAAAATAAGAAATCAACAAATTCAAAAAGATGAAAAATAAGAAATGTACACTTTCAATAAGGTCAAAACAATTAATGACACTTTCAAAAAGGTCAAAACAATAAATCAACACTTTCAAAAAGATGAAAAATAAGAAATGTACACTTTTAATAAGGTCAAAACAATAAATTAACTTCAAAAAGGTCAAAACAATAAATTAACACTTT
>JAQFZC010004473.1:0-16042 GCA_034695205.1 Dicyrtoma fusca | reverse complement strand
TCACACGCTAATCGTGGATAAACTAACAATAGTTAAAGTTAACCATGAATAAACCTGCAAGTGAAATCAAGGTCTAATCGTCAGAATATTATGCTCTGGTATGGCAGTAATACCAACTACCAACTGATTAATGCGTACTTACATACTGTCACGAGCTAGGTTAGGGAGACACCAGAGATGTACTTCCAGTGAGTGAACTTGCAAATAAATATATTTTAATACTAAATAAAGGCATTCAACATTTTACAATTTATACAAAGCAAAAACTTGGCAGTACATACTTGGCTCAATTTCTATATTAGGACAAACATTCCATTCCATTCCAGCCCCCCTGTGCCTGTGGTTTAATAAGGAAATCAGGGAAATATGAAACACCGTTTAATCAGAATTTGAAATGTATTGATTACGTGTGTGTACTTATATTGACGATTCTGGGAATATTTAGTTCATGCTAATTACAACTTTACGCATAGGGTGACCATGTGACCAACGCATTTACAATTGAAGTTGCAATTTTTATTGTTCAATACACCACACTCCGTCAAATTCGACAATACTTCGACCAGTTTTCTATAATTATCTCATTAATACAGCCATCACAGAAGAATAAAAGGCATTAGTATGCGCAACGAGTTCATTTGAAGGTTGTTCATCCTCATTATAAAGCAGTAAAAGTAGACATTTGATATTGATACGTTTAATCACGCAAATTATGTGGCCAGTAATTATGTAATTACCAACAATGCATCCCAGTTTCAAAAGCCCAGTAATACAGTCGTTATAATATTATGCTTGTTAGTATGGATCTATAGAGCGACGCCCTTAATTCGCACATATTTGCAATTATAATTCCTTTAACTGTATCAGTAATTAACGGATGTAGATAGTTGTTTTTGGCTTTTGGGATCACAAGATTCTTCAAAACTGAATCAGTTTAACTGATTTTGGGAACCAGTTTCAGAAATCAATCTGCCTACGCATTTACACACGATTAGTCAGCACCATCAAGCTGTCGGCTTGGAAAGCAAATTATGACGCACGCTTTAATGAACGTTGACGAGCTGGCTTGAGCATTAAATTGGTGATTTAAGCCGGGAAGAAGCACATTATGAGAATGATGCTTTGTGCATTGTAATAATTGTAAGTAAATGGTAAAGTAAATTATAGAAGAAAGTCACATTATAATTTACAATATTTACAGCAATAACTGACCAACATTTTTATTTTATTTTCATTAAAAAACAGTGAAATCATAATGATACTAATAACCGATTTTAACATCTAAACTTTCATATCAAAGGCAGCAGGTTAACGCTATAAGGCGGTACGCATTGTAAATTGTAACTTGTAAACTTGTTTTGTTCTGCTATTTTTTTCCTTTTGTTGTCAGTTTAGTTTAGTGTTAATTCTGTGTCCGTTCGTTGTGTGTGTGTGTGTGTGTTTGTTGAGAAAAGTGAGAACTCGTCTGCCGTCAATTATGATTAGTATTATGGAATGGAGGTAGGTATAGGTTCAAAAAATCTTTGTTCAAGTCCAAAGTCCATGAATTAATTCCACCAATTTTCTCATTCAGTTTTAGATGTAATTACCCAAGCTGTTTTTTTTGTTAAAATTAAAACTTGTCCATCCATTGCACTTTTGAATGCACTTTAACTGCCAACTGCTCAAATGTTGAATGTATATGTGACTCATCAAGCATAGCAAAGTGCAACAACTGCAGGCTGCTGGTTTGTAGATTCTATTGTAGAAGCAAAAAAAATGAGTAACGGTAACTGACTTCTAATGGGCATCTGTATTATTCTGTATGCATGTTTTCGCACATATGTGGGATAAATGATGAATAACTGGTTTGAATTTTTTGAATTTGAATTGAAATTACGAGCATGTATGTAATTATTATGTTTGTTGAATGTAGATGTGTTCCTGCGAAGCAAAATCAACCCATTGAAGTAGGTGCATACGCAAACCTTCAACTTAAGTCATGCTAGCCGGCTAAATTGACAGTTTCCATTCCCCCTTCATGATGTTTGATCTTCGGCTGTGCCTCCTTCGTTAGTTCATCTGTCAAGAGAGCCGTCCTGGGATTTCTGCCATGATTATGATTATGAAGCAGACAGATCAACTTTTTGATTCGTGACACTCATTCGTTATAAGTTGTAATGGAAGAAAAATCGCGAATTTTGTGCCGTCAATTCCTTTATGATAAAGAGACACAGCTAGTGGAAAATTTTGCAGAAAATGGAAAAATGTACAACCGTTAAATTGATTATGTTGTGTTCATTGGTGGTTGGTGGTAAACACTACTTTACATTATTTTTATTTGAATTGTGATCATATACATAACTGGAAAGCTTTGCCAAACGCTTTATTTCTTTTCATTAGGTATGTTTATGTTTTACAATTGCAGATACTGCAGCTACAGCCCTACATAACTTCCTGGTACAGTCAACAGTGCAGTGGTGGCAGGGTGTAAAATTAGAAATGATTCTTAATTAGAAGGTCAGTCTGGTTCTGGTCAACTATTAATTATCTATGTACTATCAATGGTAATGGTACACCAAATCAAGACTGCATAGGCTTCCTGCGTTTTTCCTGCGTGCCCCAACAGAAAATTTATACAATATTATTATTATATTATAATAATATATACCTATACTAACTACTATTGTAGAGGGATGGATATAATTATTATTATTCCATGGACGGATACGTATGAGAGGATTCCCGAAGCGTAAAGCGTATCCAATACAGAAACAAAAGATACGTATAACTACGTTGACTATGGCTATACATACTGCGGTCACTCTTTATGAATTTTATGTGGCTATTATCGCACTTTTAATTTCAATTTTGTGACTGTATATAGCAGGTACATTAGTAGGTAGCTAGGCGTATATACCTAGAATAAGGTTGACGACGGCGAAAGAATGGTTAGCATGTATCCAAATACTGACAAATATACATATAAATACCTGCATAGGTATAAAGCTGTTAAAAGATTAACAAATTACTTCGGATACGTACGGTCCTAGTTATAATTAAGTTGTAAATAATGAAAGCAGTTAATGCTGATAGTTGTTAGTGTAAATGGGTTTGGGTTTTTAATTTTATGATTATGACTGTATGCCCCCCACATTTGATTTCCATCTCCATTATAACTGCAGTCCTAGCTACTTAATGCAGTTTAATCTAGGGACCAGCCACCAGGAACATTAGCAAGCATTAACACTTGATTATTTGCTTCATTTCCCACTTGATCTTACTTAAAGGAACAGGAAAACTCATGAACGATAAAAAAAAATAAAACTTTATTTTTCCTGATTCCTAATCAACATTGCAATTGACTAACTAGTAAAACTATAAGCTTGATCAAAACTGTAAAACTTGTAAATATTTTGATGTCTTATTTATAATCCTAATTTGGGTATTCGATCTATATGGTATATACTACAGACTGTTACGTACCAGTACAATTTTACGGTATTAAAATTAAGGCATACCTTTAAATTACTGTTAGTAGTGTTATTTCGGCTTAAAAAAGTTCGAGTTTAATTATATAGCTAATTTGAAGCTTGAGACGAGACGTATTGAAAAGGAAAATAAGCCTACTTTACGTGTTTACCTGATAACCTATTTCCTCATATGTACCATCAGTACTGCAATTGTAGTTTTATTAATGAATGAAAACATCGATGTAGGTAGGCCCGTTATTATTGTTTTCACCATCTGGTCAGCCGCATTATAAATATATGGCAGAGTGAATCATTAAGCTCAAATATCAGGGATGCAAATTGCGTCATAAGCAATTTTCTTGACTTACACTTACAGTACAGGTGAATATTAGAAAAAAGTCAAAAGTAATGCTATTCGTATACTGCACTCCTGTCTTCTCAACTCTGCAGCTTTTCCTATTGACCACAGGGAAAAAATGGGTTTTATTACTCACATTGAACATTAGAATTATATAAGTTTTAGAGGAAATGTTAAAATAAGGTAAATAAAGTTAGTAATTCTTTTGTCTTGCGGTCCTTCCTTCCTCTTGTGATTTGTAGTAGTGGTATAGAAGCAAGTTTTATCCTCAGAACAGTGCGTACTGGCATTCATTTCAATTACAATCTACATTTAAAATGGGTATATATATATAAGTACATACCTATGTAGATATTAGCACGTGCAGTGCAGTATTTTTTTTTGAATCGACAAGTTCCGTCTACGTGTCAATCAAAGCAGTGAGCATAACAATCATGCAATTATTGTCGTAATCATACTATCCGAATGTGACCATAGTATTGTTCAAAATCAGCTGTTTTGAATGCAAGTTACTGCGGTAGTGTCTACACTGCAGACAGTGCTATTGGGGATTTATAAATTGTAGAAGTAGGTGACTTAGGTAATTTGAGTAAAGTCAGTCAAAGCAACGACAGTCTAATTATTATACGAATGTCTGTATCGGTATCAATGGTATTTTGAAATGTCCGTTGGTCCATTTTCAAGCTTCTTGCACTCACGTGCTCCTTTATTGCATGCGACGGTAGCTATTAAATTCACAAATACACATAGTATATTTTTGTAGTACAAATTACAAACGATGTAGCCAAGTATAGACATCATATAAGCAAAATTATCATTTCAAATGCGTGTAGAAGTGCATGTATTTTTTTTTACCGCAGAATTCCAACCAATTCCCTCATAACTTGACCACGAAAATCCTTCACATTCGAGTATCTAGTTTTGTGTAGGTACATTAATTACATACTAACAAAAAATGACACAAAAGTACGTTTAGGTATTTTATACTGAGTTTTTGTCAACTCAATTAGTTTTTTGTGTTTATTAGTGTTTTTTATTATCTTTGCTTGCTTATTTTGCAGAAAAAGGAAGCTGACTTACCTACGGAAGAAAACAAAAACAAACTTTGCTCTTACGCAAGGGCTCTTTATAATTTAAAATAATCCATAATATACTATCTGCGTATTCTATGTGAAGTACATATCTATTGTGCTGAAATAAATCGGCGAACGATGTAAGAAAACACAAATAAAACTAATGAAAGCAACTCTTATTTTCCCCATCCGGCATTCCTTAATGCTAGGAATAGGAATGTTGTAACTTCCTATTGTAATCATTTTAATGCTTTGAAGTTTCGAGTTTTGAAGGCTCAAGCAAAATCTGGGGGCGGATCACAGGTAATAGAGATTCCTCAGTCTTCAGTCTGCTATACAATGCACTTTGTGATATCATAAATGCTTCATTGACTTTCCTTTATCCATAGGCAAAAGAATACACGCTTGTGATTTAAATGCTCCAAATGATATAATATGTACCTAGGTATGTACTATTCAAGAGACACAGGTATTTAATTATTTTTATTTATTTGCAAAAAACGACGTACCTATACAATTATTTGTGAAATAGTAAAATGAAATTTGAAAAAATGAAACTTTTGAATTTGTTTGTGAAAGCAGTTCAAAGACAGTCACCTAGATCACTAGTGCCAATACCAATGTCATGTCGGTATACTGATATACCTATAAAATATTGGTTTTGTAGGTAGGAAGGTACACTTTCAAACCTTATACAGATAGTTGTAGTAAAAAATATACCGTTTTTATTTGTATAGGTCCCTAGGTAGTATAAACATTCATTAAAGTATGTTCAAATTGTACGTATATTTCTACAACGTGACTATTTACTATTTCATTGGAAAATATACCATGATGTATGCAACAGACGCTGAATACAAAATACAACAATGAATGACGAATACTAGTGCAGACTGCAGTCCTTTAAATCAAATCGATGCTCTTTTTTCAAGTCGACGGGAAAGGATCACGTTTACGCGTAAGGATACCAGTCAATCAATTTGGTCCGTACAGAAAAACAGAACAGTAAATCAAAGTCAGAATCTTCAAATTTTCATTTTCATCTTCCACGCAAAGTGTAGATATAGATACACTATGCACATGACATATTATACCTACACATGGCCCAACTGCCCAAAATAATTATAAGGTGTTCAGCTTTGCTTTGGGATGGGGTATCAGTTGGGCACGTAGGGTAATTTACTTAACCAAAAAATACGTTAAAATATTTGACTAAGTTCATTTATATTGTTGGAGCGTTCATCTGTCAAACGATCATAAATCCAGGCCAACTATCAGCTTCGCTATCATATCTGTATAACAACTGTCAGATTCAAAATAAATAAAATTAATAAAGAGGGAAATTAAAACACCTTGCGAACACACTTTAATTCACTATACTAGCAAACTTCATTGCTCATTTCATTAATTATCAATAGTAATGGGTGTCTGAAATAATCATGCACACAAAAAATGTTCCTTCTAACGCCCGATTTAGTCTGTATTATGATCTTTAAAAGCTAAAAAACAAAAGAAAAACGATTGCGCAAAAATCCCGTAAAACTACGTACGTATAGGCATGTATTAGGAAAATGAAGGGGAAATGAATAAGGAAAATACGCTAATTGTGAGGTTAAAAAGATGTAAGAAAAACTCTTGTTCGTGCACATGCAGTCTACGCACTACAAAGCCAATGACCGTCCACTAGATTTTATATGAATGCTCATATTTATTTACATATTAGTATGTGTATGTTTTCGCACGTAATTTAATTCAACCAACAAACTCTTCAATTACAAACTTTTCTAAAACTTAACGACGAACTCACACAGGCACCCCCATAAATACTCGTACTTACGACTGCTATGCTGAGATTTATTATGGTAGTAATCCATACGTACATAGGAAAGGTGCAAAGGTATCTTGACTATACGATTTACTATTGTTTTGGTCACATTCTCGTCAAACTTTCAAAAGCGTGTCGGCGTCCCTGACATTACTCTTTATTCTGTGTCTTCGCAGACAAAAAGCTTCTTTTGCTTATAGTAAATGGCAGAATCATAAACTGAAATCAATGCCTTATTAAGGAACATGCATTGTGTATTAAAAATCCTTCCTAGTTCAACGATCACATTTAATTTACAGTATTAATGCTGCTTTTGATCTGTGAACTGTAGACAAGTACTGAAGGTATTATTTCTACCATATAAATGTAATATGCTATATGTATAACGTACGTTACAAACACAAGATAAAGTAATGTACATAAAACCATACAAAACTTTTCACATCATACCATAATTTTGAGAAGGTACGAATGAAGGTACAACTAACTTGGCACAGTCACTCTGCATTGACTTTTGTAGCAATTACAAGAAATCATGTCCGTCTGTCAAACTGTAAAAGATGCATCTCACTATATTATGGAGGTACGTACATTGTACGTATACCTAGGTATGTTGGTTTAGTGAAAATGGCCAGAAACGATCTTCGTATGTAATTGTAGGCTTCACCTTTATCTCAGTTGTTGTATGGAAACTCGACTCTGTACAACTATAGTGGTCATTACCATTATTAAGAAGCATTGGAAGGCGAAGGCGGCTATCACTTAAGAGTCAAGAGCTATAGTATGTACAAGATAAAACAATGTGGAGATGGGAATGCAGATGCAGGGTAATCTTTTTTCTTTACAAAAAGTACAAAAGTAAAGGCAATGCAACGTTTTAGGATGATTACAGATACTGTTCAGAGCTGTGTGCTTCGTGTTTTTTCTTGGCCAGCTGGCTTGAATTCTGTTGCTTGTTGCACCCTTTGTTTTATATGTAATTTACTGGCTATAGTGAGGCACTAATATGTATGCAGAATGCAGATGCTTAAGTATGACACGCAGATTAAATTAAACTTCAGTTCGACGGCGTAAAGTGGATAGGATTACTACTTGAGCTGTAGCACAAAAAAGTAGAAGTATTTTACAACAAAGAGCAAACATATACGTGCAGTTGCTATACGTACTGTAAATTATATGTACATATGTATAAAGCACAGAAAGTAGGAAGTTAGTTGAAGAAAGATGAAGGGGAGAATTAATGAACCGCTCATTCTATGTGATCTTTGCAGACAAAGTAAGATCAAGGCAGTGAACTCCACGCAATATAAACAAAACACACTCTACTCTATAAGTACGCAGATAATCTCAAGGCGTAATAAAGCTAGTTAAGTTAGAACTCGTGAACATTATTAGCGAGACTGTGTCGAGACTGAAATTTAACAATATTACATTATGCAAATATAAATATGTACCTATATACACACCTAATGAAGTGTATGATCATTTAGGCAGGGAATGCACCGAAAAGTGACTCATAGTCACAAGAATAATAACAAGGAGACGAGCAAGTGAAAGAAAATATTTGTTTTGTGGTAATGTAAACCCTATTTGAAGATGGGTCGTTACGTATTTAACTACCATTTATGATTTGAAGATGGTACTTGATCTCTGGTTTGCTATAGTATACTGTTGCTGAAGAAGGATGGAAGAGGGGAACTCCTAGTCAAAAACTTCAGACATTATTAGATCAAAGAAATTAATTTATTTGCTAGTACATCCGAATCCGATTACGAATATGAATACGACCCCAAGTGACGCAGGTACCTACATACATATACATAGGTATACACACATACATAAGTATGTACACCTACTACTTCCGTTTTATCACCCGCAGGTGTTTCCGTTTCACTAACTAAGCGTTCAATAATTAAGAGTCAGATAACAGCAAGCTCTTAGAAGCTATTTACAGATGACTGTGTCACTGACAGACAGCCTTGAAAATAAACTCCCTGTATCATTAACTACTTGAAAACAAGAGTGTTGTCACTACCAAGAAATCTTTTGTAGTTGCCATCCTGCGTAGCTTACACATATGCGCATCGTTCTTGAGGGTGCAAAATGGCGTGTATTGGATTAATACAATCTGGAAAAGATCTCGCAGATACCGAGATACCTAATATTTTCACATTTGGGACGTTTTTCACATGCTTTGAAAACGTCTAAATTGATGTTTTCAATGGTTTTAAAAAGTGTAATTTGAGGTTTTCAATGGTTTGAAAAAGTGTAAATCGAGCTTTTCATTGATTTTAACAAGTGTTTGGGTAAAATGGTTTTGCATGTTTTCGAAAAGTGTACATTGAGGTTTCGCTCGTGTAAAAGACAGTAAATCGAGGTTTTACAAGCTTAAAAAAAGGAAAATCCAGGTTTTATGTTTTTAAAAAGTGCAAAAATGAGTTTTTACTAAATACTAAAGAACAAAAGAACTGATAATATGGATATGCTAAGGAAAATAACGAATTAAAGAGCCATTTTTGAAGCTTCATGGATACTGGTTCATTTGCATCTTAACGAGCGCGAGCGGAATGATTTTTGCAGGCTAGGAAAATAGAGTGTATGGGTAGATGTGTACATGGAGAGATTTAATTACGACACTACGAACTACTGTTCTGTACCATTAAAGTTTCTTTTTGTACAGTATATTGAAAATAGCATGTCTTGTGAACTGACTATGAGTGAATATACACTTACATTACATTGTTTTGCCTATTCTATTGTAATAATGCATCCATTACACTCACTTTGCAGTTTCCAGCTCTGAAATTAAATTGCATGAATGATTGTTAAACAATAAAACTATTGATTCGTTGACTTGTAAAGGTTGGGAGATCTTTCCTTCCGTTCAGCTTCAACTTTTTATTCTTGTGTATTTACTTGCATATTATACAGTACTACAGAGATTCAATTACTTCCTAAGTTATAATTAATTTACAAGCTAAATAGTTTTATTCCTAATCTCATACTATAACAAGCTTTGTTGGTCTTGGTACAATAACCGCTAAGGATGTAGGCGACCACTATTTACTATGCTTAGAAAATTATTGCACTAGCCACACGGACTAACGGTAACTTATTTGCAGTACAATATGGACACGTAGAATTGCACGTAGGTGTAAACATTACCTAGGACAAAAATCAGGTTTTTTTTGCACTTGTTTGACGCTTGCTGTAGACCATCATACATACGTGGTCGTAAGAGCCTGCCATTTTATTTTATTATTGACGTGTTCCTCCAAGGAAGAAAGTGAAATTAATCTGTATCTACTCACTCAGATAGGAAGTGCTTCTGCATGAATGCTTATTTCACAGTCATTTTCCCCTATGGGCATTCCTTACACATGCTTCATACACAATTCTACAGATCCGTTTAAGTGATCCCATGATGTACCAAAAAGCAAGAGCCACTTACCCCCTATTTGGTTCATTACGTATGAGTGTCTTGATCATGTCAACGCGTAAGATTTTGCTGGCAGTCATCTCATCGTCAGTTAGTATTTTACAACAGAATTATTACCATGCACTGCTATACGAGTATCTCCTGTAATTATTCAGAAATCTTTATCATTGGGAAGATTAATTTCACTTCACGTAATCACACGTAATCATACGCAAGTAGGTATGTTACTCCGTAAGTATGTTGTGGAGTACGTACAATCTCGACCACCTACCGGAACTACTTACTACATGTAGGTAGGTTCATACTCACATACTTACTCGTGCACGCACAGTTAATTATGCAGTCGCGTTGTACGCATCCTAATCCTAAATTAAATAGTAAAATGTAGATTTTATTCATTTTATCATTAAATACAGTCTGCCTTTTTCTATGGGCCATCCTGACCCCACTAATTAAATTAGTAAAATGGTAAATATGATACAAATAGATCCTCTTACCTGCAAGTACAGTCATACAATACAATGTAAGTAAATACCAACTTCAAGTAATTAACGTGAAAAACGAAACTCTGCATGAAATGAAAAATGAGCCTATAAACACTTTTACTGATTTTAATATCACTTACAACTACAATATAGTATGATGCTTCATGTTAATTACACAGTAAAATCCTACCTTGAGCATACGACGCATTTTAATTTATTGCAAAAAACAAGTAGAACCAAGTAAACAAGTCTGACTGAATTTCACTCATTGGCCGTCGGTCCCGTGTATTGTGGATATTTAATGTGCCGCCATTTAGACATTTGGTAAAAAAAATGAATTAATTAAGAAATGAGAAAATGTGTAATTTAATTGCTTTCATTATTGCAATCAAAACTGTAAAGCAGCTTTGAATGCTGCTTCGATACAACACAGCACGAGAAACACTATATAAAGTCCAAACTGATCGAGAGTGCATAATTTTCCTGCATAAAAAAAACATTATTTTTACAATAATTAATAATATGTTGGGTAGTGCTTTTATTACCACACCACAATAGCTGGTTTGAAATATTGGACCGACCGGAACTACACAACTTGGAATTAACCTATGCAACCTTTACCCGTTTGATTTTTAAATGACCTACGACATGAAATGCTTCACAATACAACAAGCTAGAGCTAGAAACTAGAGTTTTTTTCTACTTACAATGCTGCTGGTCATCATCCGTCATCGCAATGTCGCATCACGTTCGTTTGACGCAGATAAGAGGTAATTTATTCTGATTCCTCGTACCGTATGTGGTTTGCTTTACATACTTGTCACCGCATGCATAAATGACGTCGAAAACAAAGAATTTCACAGAATGCCTTAAGGAAAAGAATTAATCGCTCGGCCATTAAATTAGGTACACGTGTAGCTTAAAAGCAAGTGTAAACTATGTCACTGATCCCTATTCTACCTTCCATCGCCACTGCATTATACCTCAAGATCCTGTTTACGTACAGCTGTCATCCGCATAGTATGGTATACAGTTCCAAATTTTAGATTAACATCCTAACTAATTAGATATTACGGATATACGTAATACATGTACAGAGAAACATACACAAACATAGAGGTGGTGCTCTAATAGCGGTCATTAGTACTAAAAAAAAATTAAAAAATTAGCGAGAACGTCAGACGATCCTGCGACGCAAATATATGAGTGGGCCGAGTGCGTCAGTCATGGTTAATGGTGGTTTCCAGTTTCTGAAAATGATTAATCCGATCCTATGTACTTTCTACTCTGAAGGAAAGAGATTCACACGTAATTATCTCAGAATTTACCTACATACGTTCGTTCGAGCCTCAAACGTCATCTACGACAGCATGAGCTGTCTGACTCGGATAGAATGTCTCGTTTGTAGTTCACAATGTGTGTAATCTGTCAAAATTGTGGTGCTTTCGTATTTGTTTTAACGATTGACATAAAATCCTTTACTTGTAAAAAATGTAAACATCCTATGACTCCATGTCTTTCAAAAACGATAATTTGACAAGACTGAAGACAGAAAAATGCTGCTCTATAGCTTTTCCTGTGCTTTACAAATTAGATCCAACGCACGCGATTTGCTTCAATTTTGTAAATTAATATTTCTAGTTATTATTTGTTAAATCATCAATAATTATAATTTATAATTCTATTAACTACGACATGACACACAGCGGCACTACTAACTGACGTCTTTTATAGTAACAAGAATCCCAAATTTTCCAGCTAGTAAAGAATATAACGGCTACCTTAAGTAGCCTCGGTTTAACCTACGTGCTTGCAGTTAAATAAAAAATAAAGCGTTGCGAGTTCCAATGTTTTGATGCCACTGCAAACTGCAACTGTGACTGACTGGGGAACTTTGAGAAATTATTTAAAATACTTGATATTAATTTTATTTTAATTGTATAGTTTTACTGATACACTATAATTTTCACCACTCATTATTGTACACAGGATAACTGCCTAGTTAAGTATACACATTTTATGCTTACAATATTTTTACTACCCGGTATGAATAATGTGTTCACTACATAATTACACATTTATCTAAGAACAGAATGCAATTCCCTTGTTAGGGGGAGCAGGTATAAGTAGACTAGTAGAGTGACGTATGTCAAAAAGCAAAAGCCCAAATTCTTCCCATTTGCTTTTTACGACCTCATTCGGCATTCCCAATCAATGCTGATTTTGTTCTTTGTTGCATTATATTATAATAATTACCTAACTACCGATAATTGTATGCAACTCATACAGCATTACAACAACAAAAAAATAAAAAAATATAAAATGACTGAGTTTAGGCTGATAGGTTGAGGATTGAGGAAGTCACTGTAATTTGCGGTTCAATGCATTATTCTTCAGGAAGAAATGTTGAACATTGGACGAATAAATCCTACCGAAGATAATGATGTCTTGAATGCCGAACCTTGCAATAAAGGCGATGAATTAACTGCTGATCAGTTGTTGTTAAAGTTGTTCATGCTTTTTCGGCAATTCGGAGAGCTCGCAGACCCCGTCGCCTTCTGGTGGGCTTGGTGAAGTTCCATTGTTAAGGCACAAAGGCGCTCATCCTTCAAATTCACGAGAGTTTCCAAACGACGAGTCTAATAGCGTGGTTTACAAGTTAAGTTATAAAAAGGGGAAAAAAAGGTCAAAAGTCAAACGTAAGTTTTAATTTTTAATACATCATCATTATTTAGTTTTATTAAAAATGTTAAAAGTTGCCAACAAAAGTCACAGTCACACGGAACCAAGTGTCAAAAGGGTTCGACAGCTCGATAATTAGTAGGTTGTGTAATTAGTGAGTTCGGCTTCAATTAACCTCTGACATCGGTTAGGACTGTCACATACTACAATTAAAAATAATTACCTTATTTTTCAGCTCTTTAATTTCTTGCTCCAGATCAATGATTTTGGATGATTTTTCCTCAACAACTTTTTGATTAACAAACTTGTTTCCACTGCACATAACGTAATCAAGATTTTCCCCGTAAGCCTTGCAGAGCAATTCCCGATATGATCCTTCACCAAATCCTAAATCATCCCCTGAACGAAGTCTTACTTCACTTTCCTCTGCAAATCTAGCACGCGCTTCCAAAATGTTCATGATTTTCTCATGCACATGCTTCAGTACCTGTAGATATTCGATAACGCCCGTGACACGCATTTTATTATTAGTTAGTGTAGAAATATTATGAAAATATGAAGGTAGGTATACTCAGAAATGAAGAAAGTCGATTTTTATTTTGTGATTTGATTTTTGTTCAAGGGTTTTAACTAACAAGCTCAACAGCTCCCGGTTTACTCGCCGCTAAAAACTCAATCAAAGCATCGGACAGTGTAAATTCCAATTTACTGAAAACTCTTCTATTCAACGTCCTCCAGTTGTTTTTCTTGGCCGGTAGAGCATTGGCAGCCACATAGTTATGGAGCTCAACGAATTTCGGTACGAAGTTGCAAATGAGCTCTGCCATCATAACTGGAAATCAGGTAGTTAATTAAGTTAATCATAATAATTAGTAATTAGTTTACGAGTGTGTGGTTATTCGTCGAATACACTAATTAATTACCACCATCCGAAAAATCTCGATGAAGGTGTTTTTTGGGGCGACTAAATTTGATTTCGTCGACCCAAGCCAGAACATGTTTCATTTCAGTATTATCGGGCTCCAGGACACTTTGAATTCCGTCGACGCTAATCACTGGAAAACGGAGTGTTGATGATCCTCCTTTCCTCACTGGAATCACACCACATCCCAAACCTGCAACCATCTCCATTTGTCTTCTGTCCGTATAACTTGGACTTGTCATTATTGGGATATTTCGGCAACTATCAGGAAATTCTAAACTTGAAGTCAGGAATAATCGAATAATGTTACAGCCTCAAAATGCACTCATCATTACCTTGTGCTTGTTACAAGAATTAGAATAGACTGGTGCTACCTCGTTTCGTCACTCCGCGACTCGTCAACTGTAAACTGGTCACCTACGTAATCTGGTCACCAATGTAAACTGGTCACCGCTTTCCTAATATTTTGTGGCTCAAAGGGGTAGTACAGTATACTACTGGATATATTTTAGGAAACGAAATAGTACTCCAGCTCTTTCGCTATATAGATGCTTAAATATACTCCGCCTAAAATGGTAGTAGGTAAAAGTTATCTTGGAGGCAAAAAAACGGCAAGTTAAAAGTTAAACTAATAACAGAAATCCTGAATCAGAATGCTCTAAATGAGCTATCTTAATATTCTGGCTGGGGTAATCAACATCATGTATTTTAATCCCCGCGAGTGCTCTATTCACCTCAATCTAGCAGATGCCAGGTAGTATTCGATTTTTCAGCCAGTAGTAACGGTCCAATAGGTGAAGGATCCCTAAAATGGGTGTAGGTGTAGTCACTAGAACGGTGTTTGATGTATTATATTGCATAATTTAATTCGGCAAAAGAACCGCACTAATATTTTGAACAAATTAAATAAATTAAAATTATTGCTCTTCAATAACCCGGCGGTATTCGTAAATATAATTCTAGTAGTTCTAGCTATTATCTGCTTAATTGTGCAATACTGATTTCGGGTTTGGTTACGTTTTGTGAAAGGTAAGTTTTCATAAATAAAATTTTGGTTTGACGCTTAAGCATGTTTCTTGCCCCCATTGTCCCGTAACCCAAAGTGGAATCATTTGTCGAAAAAGTATGTAAAACTATAAAACAATACTTTTGCACCATCTAAAACGCTTATTTGCAGCGAAATATTTTGGTTTTTGACATGTGCACATTTAGAGCCCATTTCGAATTTCCTGACTTTTATGACTTCTTTCACTTGACAAGATTTTAGACAACAACTGCTGTTAATTTTTGTTAACAATAACAAATGTTTGGTGAAGTGACTAAGTGACAACTAAAGTGAACACATTTAATGATCCTTCACCTATTGGAAAGTTACCAATACTTGAAAAATCGAATAATACCTGGCATCTGCTTGATTGATGTCAATAGGGTACTGGTGAAAATTAAAATATACATTGTTCATTACACTAGGCAATTAAAATAGCTCATTTAGAGCATTCTGACTCAGAATTTCTGGCGTATTAGTTCAACCTTTAAATTGCCGTTGTTTGCCCCCAGATAACTTACTACCATTTTGGAGTATGTTTAAGAATCTACAGAGAAAACAGTTGGAGGTTGGAGTACTATCGATTCCTAAAATATATTCAGTTCCAATAGTATACTGTACTACCCCTTTGAGCCACCGAACATAGGAAAACGGTGACCAGTTTACGCAGATGACCATATTACTTCGGTGACCAGTTTACGTCGGTGACCAGTTTACGTCGGTGACCAGTTTACGTCGGTGACCAGTTTACGTCGGTGACC
>JAQFZC010004472.1:0-16042 GCA_034695205.1 Dicyrtoma fusca | reverse complement strand
AATTGAACCGCTGTACCCCACAGTAACCATATTGAGGACGTAGAACCATCTACCACTCAGCCACACTGGTGTGGATAATAAGGCACATTGTGTGGATATTAAAAAGCATATGGACAGAGATTGCCTATGTAATACTCTAAATATACTTAAACTATATCACAAGCTTGGGTTATTACTTTCCCTACTTTCTCTTGCTATATCAAATTGAGCCAGCCTGAATAGATCTGTGATGATTTTGGATGTAGAGTAAAAGTGTAAATAACAATTTGAGAAGTTCCTGGTATGCTTCTGTCATTTCTGAAAGAAATGATGGGAAGTTAAAAGTTTATTCTGATCTTCAGACATTTTTTGTACCTCGATCTTCTTACCCTCTACACCTTATATCGTGTAGAACCCAGACAGATAGAGAGAGAGACACTATCTGTAGTTCTTGGTGTGTAGGCTGTGTTACTATGGACAGCGTTAGACCATCTATCTATACTACTCACATAAGGGTAAATGCGTATAGCTGTGAGATTGTTTGTAAGTGTTGGATGATGCCCATGGGAAGGATTGGGAAGGAGAGTTTACTTTTTCTCCCGGTGAGCACGTATCTCTATCTACTCACTACTTTCTCAAGTGCATAAAGGTATAGAGTATAATAGTTCTATAAAAGCCCACTGGGCTATATATCTCTATAGACCATATAAATATATACCAAAGAAGTACTAAAGTGAAAGCTACCTACCTATCCGAATTACGGAGTCTAGAGCTGTAGACATGATAAGTATCTCCACGTAGGTATATTCTACGTAGTGAAAGTATCTATATCACTATAGCAACTTTAATCCTAGTATAGGTATAACCTCACAAACCTATAGGGTTGTACTTATGCTATTTTAGAGTACTTTCACTTTTTGTATTTAAAGAGAACAAGGTATACTACATAGGCATTTTAATATAATGCAAACGTAAGTTACAGAAATATTTAAATGTGCTGTACTTTGCATACCTATGTATCTATACTATATAGCACATAGACTGTTGACTATACACATGCATAGCGATATTGAACCCCAGATGCTGAAATAATCTGTCAGCATCTTTATAGGTTAACCGACAAATACATACTGAACGCATCTCATCTTTCGAATTCCGTTCCTTTCCCCATGTGAAACTACTAGCACTGGCACTGCTACTAACTAGCAACCAACCTTTATTCGTACATACTATGTATACTTTATATACATGCTATAGGTATATAAAGCATACACACCTTAGTAGGTACCTCAATAGACGCCGGATCTCTAAACTTGAGGATAGGACAAACTTGAAAAGTTTACAATTTGCATAATGTGATCGTGATGCCATGCTTTTGCTTTTGCTTTCTAAGGAAAAGTGACGTAGGGATGCGAGTTTCCAAGTGTCTACCTAGGTATCTTTTCAAAAAAATAGTAAAGGAAAGCAAAATGTAGCAACGAATGTTATTCAGAAACTCCTGAGTGTTGAGTTACATGTATTTGTGTATGTACCAACAAAAAGCTTGTTTAAACGGGGATATTTGATATACCAGTTAATACCATACCAGGGATCATATTTTAGGCGGTGTATAAATGTATAGAGAAGACAGCTCTTTAGTTCAATTTCCTCGTTTATACGAAGAAAGTTTTACAAGCGGATTTTCCCCCTTCTTCTCCTTGAATCTCTAGAGGGGTGACATTTCTTCTTCCGCTTTGAAATTTTGAAAATACTTTAGAGTGTCTCCCTTTATGGCTTCAAAGAGAAAGGGCTCTATTCAAAGATGCAACGATAGTAATGACTACCCCATTACCATTACCAAGGATACCATGTTACATGTTATCTATACGCACATGTATATCATTATGCTTTCACCTATCACTATGTGACTATAGTGAAAGTTCGAATTCAAAATATTTTAAAGAATTGTGGACAGCATGTATAGAGAAAGTTGAAAGGACAATTTTCTCTTAGAAGAGCAAAACAGTGTAGCAATATGAGAAATATGTGTACTAATTATGTATAGATATAGCAGCTGTACAGGCTTGCGGTTATGTCTACATTCTATGCACTTAGCCGATGAATGTAATGCAAACAGAAGCCGAATAGAAACCATAGCATAGCATATGGCATAACAACAGGGCAAAAGCTATTTGTATGAAATGTAATTTTAAAATTCATTTTGCGTTGAGGCTATTTTGCCCATTTGCTGTGTCATGTGGATGTCTGAACTCATTTTTTCTGGAGTCGAGGTGCATGTGGCTTGAATACGAAAGCAAGCCAGCAATGTCATAAGTTCCGGAGTATTAGCCAACAGTCAACAGAGCCTAGAGCCTCCAATATTCTTGATGATGAGACCTGCACCATGGACACGTGCCGTGTGCACACAAGCTATATATGTACACATACATAATTATGCATGCCAGTCAGTACCTTGTCATTTTTGGCAGGTAAAATATTTTTTGTGTACATGTATACGAGCCCAAGCCAACCTCAAACCAAATTACTCACAAAAATCCTTCTTCATCATCCTTATAGTCTGACTGCTTAAATACTAATACTGTGTATGTGTATAGCTGCTGTTTTGTTTGATAGGAAAATTATGCAAATGCATTCCTTATCAGCATGCAAATAGTGAAAAAGGGAAAAAATGTAAACATGTATAAATAAGCGGATTCTACACACCCTTATTACACGAAGACGCTATGCTATGTAGTCGATACTATTGACTACTTTCACCACCATAATGATATCCAGGCACATGAGAGATTAAATTACAGGTGTAACTACTGCTCCGCGCCCCACAATTCAGTTATGCACTTATCAGCTACAATAGGCAGACTTATTAGTTAAACAGTAAAATATTCATATTTAAATATTTGTATGAAATATTTTTGCCTATGCCTAAAATAACAAATTCCACGGTGAAAGTTGCCTGAATTCGTTTTTGTTTTGTTTAAAGTAACTAAATATGGCAAGTGACCTGCAATTGTTACAACAGGGAACTCAATTAAATGTAACACACATATATAACAGCAAATATTTGATACAATTTAAATGTAAAACAACGCAATTCCACTTTACAAAACTATTTTTAAAGCTTATCGTTTCCATCACAGTGGGGGATCTCTTGCTAAAATTAAATGGTATGCATTGATTAAGAACAAATTAAAACTTGTATTTCTAAACGTACACAGCAGGTCAGCTGCTACAGTACAACGTCATGAAGGAATTCTGTCCTCTGAAAGTTTACTTTCACTGCAATAAATGATGGGTTAAGAGGCAGAAATAGTTACATTCAATGTTTAAGTCAAACTAAACTCTAAATAGTTCATGCCTATTAGCTTTTTAAAACACAATGGCGCATATCCTTGCTACATCCTATGTTATGTAACAAATACGCATCATTTTTTTAAGAGTATGGATATGGACTATGTTTCTATGAGCTATAATTAGATGTAACCCACTTTGCATTTTAACCAACGAAATGGCGTTGGAAGTTGAAATGAAGCATGAATTCTTTACTTTCACTATGCATATTATGGTCGCTCGTGGTTATGAGTAAACCACACCAACGCTGCACTCTGTGTGGTGATGTTTATGGTAGGTGTACGTGAATGTAGGAGGTAGTAGAAGTTTCAAAAAATGTAATATTTAGATGATAGACAAGTAGAACAGCGTTGTTTCTTTCCTGGTCTCATTTGCATGAGCTTTATTACTTGGAGGAAAGTAGAAAGTAGAGGGAAAGTTGAGTTTGAGATTGAGTGAAGACTCAAGAAATTTTTTATAGGATGAAACCCTTCTACATTGTGAAGTTTGAGTATCTATATTTTCCCAAAGGCCCCAACAAAATATGTATAGCCATTATAGTGAAAACTTTCGCGCTAAAATCTCGGGTACTTAGCCTATCTAATCTTTGTTCAAGGGTGATTTCCCATACACTAGCAACTGCGACTGATACTACCGACTTGCATATTCTATCCGCTAAAACTTGAGATTAACATTATGCATATGTAAATGCAGAAAGACCTCGCATGCTTTCTCCAAGGATGTCCAGAAGGGTATTAGATGCTCCCTTTTGACTCTAGCATCCAGGAAACGACACAAACAGCACTTTAAAATTTTTTAAATGTGATTACGGAGCGTCTTCCTCATATACCTGTGACTCTGTTACTATGGCAAGAGTTATCTAAAGTTAACATTGAGATTAGACCTAGTCTAAAAGGAGAATGCAGTGTCGAGAAAAGTTGTGTCTCCAAAACTCGGCTGCTTGATGTAGACCACTCATTCAGTATTTTATGTGGGAGTAAAAATAAAGAGCTACAGTATAAGTAAGTACCAGGAGAAGTGCTGCTGGAAGCTTTAAGATTTTGGAACTTCCAGTCAAGAAACTTTATCTTGTCTAATATTTCTTCCATCACATCACATCATATTCAAACGTGTAATTACCTCCATGCACTTTTCTCAGAGTGAAATGTACTACGCTGGTAGTTGGGCTCTTTGAATGAGCAGCATCATTGGAGGTTAGCTAAGTTAGTTGTTGGTGTGAGGGAAAGTAGAGACGCGGGGAAAGTTGTAAATTTTTCAGATTCCAACAAACTACCTCCTTTGAAACTTGTGCAAGAACAAAAACAAAAACTACGAAAATAGGATTTTTATAAAAAACAAATAAGGGCTCGCCTTGACTAGAACTCATCTGTAAGAATTCTCATTGTCGTTGAATAGAGAAAATGTTGTGAAGGAAATAAGAAATGTCGGCTAAACTAACAACTAGCAGCTACAGTATTTTTACCCACCTTCGATATCATCTGTGGAAGGTGAAAAAGAATTTTTTGGTCTTATGTGAATATATATATATATTATTATGCACTGCTAATATATAGCTGAACTTTTGTACATGTGACTGTAGTTCTCATTTCTCATTGTCAAGAGTCTTACATAAAGAAAGAAAGCTATCGATTTAAAAAAAACTAATAAGCTAACCCTTGTACGTATTTTAAGGAAAGAAAGTTACAATGTCAAATGGTTTATTTACTTCCTAAAAACAGTGCAAAATTTCATTTCTATTGCTTAAAAGAGACTCTATAATGATTTTTACAAATTTTTGGAATACAAAAAAAAACTCTAAACGTAATGATTGAAACGCCCCACAATTCTCCACGTTGCTCGTTCCTCATAAAATTCGCAAGGCATTTTCAAAAGAAGATACTACGAAGAGCATTGGAAAGGAGTTTGTGATTATTTGGTAAGGGAAAGTAAACAGTAAAATTTTAAATGCAATCTTTGGTTGCCTATAACTATAGAGCCTATACGGTATATAGTCCAATAGCCTTTTCAAATGAAACAGTTGTAACTCCAATACTCTGTCCTACCAGAGAGTCATATAATACTCAGAAAGAAATTTACCACCAGTTTTCTACGGACGCATCTATGGGCTCTGTTGTGAGTGTAATCAACATTGGAGAAAGTAGATTTCTTTCTCCTTGGCAGGATTTGAAGGAATGATTTTTTGAGGGCGTCTCCCTTCACCCATCACTATATGGCCACACTGAGTAAATTGTGGCCCTCAGAATGGCAATTTGGATGATTAGATGGGTTTCTTTATGGATCTCTCATAATGTTTTCTTCTCACTCCTTCCTCTCCCTCTACCTGCACCTTATACGTAGACACTACGTAGTCGTTGGCACACTTCTAAGTAGGTAGGTACATTACACTGAATTAGATCTAGACCTGAAGAACAAGAAGCCCAACAACCAGAACCAGAACACAGTGTAGAATCAGTCTTTGATGTTACCTCATAATGCATAGCCTTCCACTGCTTTCTCTCTAGCTACATACAGAATCATTTGGCGACTTATGTGTCTACCTCTCGAATACTAATCACGATGCTATGCTCATAGCCAAGGCCATTGCAATTGCCATCAGAAGCAAAATCATTTGTAAAAAAATAAACTAGACAAAAAAGCTAATAGCAATGCCAATAGATATACCTTTTTGTCAGCCACAGTCACAGTATACTCACAATTGCGCCTACTGTTCCCCCCGCAAATTCGTAGTTAGTACTTTTTAGTATTTTATGCACGTATTCTGGCCTTCCACTTTCACGTTTTTCTCAACACTAGTCAAAAAAGACGCCAACGCAAACAGTGTCTTTGACAATAGTGGTAGTGGCAAGAAATCATGTAGTACATGCATTCTAATATGCAATGCAGTCAATGCAGTGTGCACTCACACATTTGTTCATTATCACCATTCCATTCCTTTGTTCAGTCTCGCCCTTTGTTTTAGTAGAGCGAGTAAGAAATGGAAGTTTCCGTAAATGAAGTTGTAAAGTACAGTAGCACTGATAATAGAAGTGAAAGTAAAATAGTTGACAAGTAATAAACTGAAAGCGCCTGGGATGGTGGTGAGAGCATTATCAGTATCACGGTGCAGTTCTTCTGTATAAAAATAATACATTAGTTCTTTGATTTTATCCTTTGATTGTGTCCTATGTCAAGTGAAGTGCAGGTAATTTAGTGAAAGTTGAGCTCAAATACAGAAATATACATATATGAATGCTACTGCTTATGCTACGAGGCCCTTATGATTTAAGACACACTTTACAATAAGATAAAGTACATACAGATGGTACTACGAAATAAAGTACAGCTCAAATGCATGGGCTGCATACTTAAATACATCTACAAACAGGAGAAAGTTTATGGATCCAAGGGGCGTTTCGAATATTATGTTCTTAAAATATTAAAATCCAGTGTGAAGCACATTTTTTAACGCACGTTGTATGTTTGACTTTTTTCTTTTCATGTTTTGCTTCGTTTGTTGAACAGGAGTTCCGTTTGTTTTTTTTAATTTGTTTTCGAAACGGTATTATCTTACCCCTTCTATGTGGAAGCTGAGTAATATTGGCAAGGCTCCTAAGTATTCATCTGTCTGCGTAATAAAGTAGAGGCAGTCGTGCCTCAGAAATAAAATGTAGGCAATGGCATTATGCTTTTACATGTCTGTAGTCTGTATAATAACAACGGGCAGTGAGGCTGATCGTAAGTCTGCTCCATGGATTCCCTAGCAGTACATTATGACACCATTGGGATATTCCGGCTGCACATATTGTTGGTGAGCCATATGTAGCTCCCTCAGTTTTGATCTAAATCTAAAGTAATGAAAAATTGCATGGGGAAGATAAAGCTTTTGCATATGACTAGGTTTGACTTCCCTGGGCTGAGTATTTCTTTCGGAACGTGAGATGGAATGGAAATGGAAGGAAAAGAGGAATGAAAGGACTTCACTTCATAAAAGATAATAAGAGTGAAAAGGTATAGCTAAGGTAAGGTACCAAGGTACATACCTTAGTTGCTTCTGTAGTAGGGGCCTTTCAAATATACCATCTGGAAGTGAAAGTGGTGAAAGTCTTTAAAAAACTGATTTTTAATAACAAAATATTGATTTTAAACAAGGTTTAAAATTAAGGCAAAAATTAATATTTTATAATTAGAATTACATATTTGCTCTCTTGGTTATGACAGCGCTGTTATTAATATAAGGGTTTTTAAAACTGGTGTAAATACATGTGCGTTTGGTATTCATAAAATGTTTTAAATTTAGAAAACATTATTATTGCTACGAACCGCGCTGGTTCCTTCATTATCTGAATTCTAGGGTGCAGTGCAGTGCAGTGGAGCCAAAATCTTTTAATTAATTTTATTATGAATTGCTAATAATGGTGGATTATTTGAATGTTGGTTGGTTGCAGGTGGCGCTTCTCTCACTGAAAGGACTGATCTTCGTGAGTATCATTGTGGCAGCTGTGATCGGAAATATGTTGGTCATCGTGTCCGTGATGCGACACCGAAAACTGAGGATTCTCACAAATTATTTCTACGTTTCCCTGGCCATGGCGGACATGCTGGTGGCCCTTTGTGCCATGACATTCAACGCCGCCCTGTCTCTCAATGGAGGTAAGAACATTTCATCTTAGTCAGTAATTCCGCACAGTATATGTATACTTACCTATTTTATATTTAAAATCCGTTCTATCAGTAGAGACATAGAGATAAGTAGTATATTTATTATAAAGGGATCTAACAGCTTTTGATAAGTATATCAGCAGCATACACTGCATGAAGCTCTAAGGACGGACGGTGGCATAAAATTAATTAAAATACATCACAAAATAAACAAGACAGCCTCCTGTCGAGTTACAGCTATGAAGCTCTTTAACTATTAACTCCGTCACGGTACTTTCCACCTATAAGTATCTTTAATGGATACGGTATTATACGTACATTATGGGTCTTTGCATAAATTAGCTATTTCATACAGTACGGGACAAGATGGGTGACTTTTCGAAATGGTATGATGCAGATGTTGTTTTACATCTTTTTGAAAATGGTGTAATTTCTAGTTAAAATAGTTTTTTTTACTATTTTTGACCTTTTTGAAAGTGTTATTTAATCGTTTTAAATCTTTTTTGGAATGTTGATTTCCCCTTTTTGACTTTGTTGAAAGTGTTACTAACAAAACAAGTTTTAAATCTTTTTAATAGTGGCAATTTCTTGTTTTGACTTTTTTGAAAAGAGTGATTTCTAGATTTTACTTTTCTGAAAAGATTGATTTCTAGTTTGGATCTTTTTTAAAAGATTCATTTCTAGTTTTGACCTTTTTGAAAATGCTAATTTGTGTAATAAGCACCTCTATAAAGCGTTCTCTTCAAGATTTCCCAGTTCTGAATAGGTTAATAAACCAAAACATTCTATGTTCACTTTCAAAATAACGACAGTCCAATTTAAGAAGTTGCAAACACAAATATAGAACTTTTTGAATTCAGCTAGCTTTACGTTTTGAAAAAGGTGCAAAGTGTGATATCTTCCTTTTCGTTAAACATTTGAACAATGATATTTTTACGTATCAACATTTTAGTATTTTTAATACAATGTAAGATGTGAGAGGCCCGCTCAGTGGAATCCTCTGCATTATAACGGTGCGGCGAGCCTCATATTTCTATTTAGATTTTAAGAGAATGGATTCATTTATACTTTGGGGAAACTTTAACTTGGTTTAATTATTCATTCGTAGCCATTGTGTCAGAAAGTTGCTTTGGATATTTGAATTGCTTTTCCTTCCAATGAGTTGTCGGGTCCTACCTTCTCATCCCACTCTGTCACTCTAGTATAGTATAGTGGAACAATAAGTCCTCAAACTTATTCCGTAGTTTTACAAGTTTTCAAAATAATTCTATTATGTTAACATGAAGGAAAATGAGAATTCAAAATCCCAAGCTCTGGCTACCGCTACCGCACGCTCCGGTTTCAAACAAAATGTGCCAAAAAAATCAACACTGTGTCCATCAGCTCGTGGCACACATTTTTAAAATGTGGAAATTACAAATAATACTGATAACTACTTTCGAATTCCAGTTTTAAGAAATCATCCGTGCTTCTAACAAAAATGTCTTTTCTACCACATTATATTTAAAAGGTCTCTTTTCATTTAAAAAAAACTCTCTGCAGATGGTTAACCTATTCCGAACTTCCGAACCACCGGTGAAAGAAGTGCGTTTTCTACCAATCAACTTTATTGAAATGGTCAAAACTAGAAATTCACATTTTCAAAAGGGTCAAAACAGCAAATGAACGTTCTGAAAAAGGTTAAAACCGCAAATCCAAGTTTCCAAAAACATTCAAAGCTAGTATCAAATACTTTCAAAAAGGTCAAATCTAGAATTTAAAAAATCACATTTTTAAAAAGGTCAAAAAGACATAAAATAACACTTTCAAAATGATCAAAGCTAGAATTTAGCAAAATTACATTTTAAAATGGTTAAAAAATATGAAATAATATTTTCAAAAGGGTCAAAACTTGAAAGGTGTATACCTAACTTTATAAATTAGTGTTTCGAAAAGGTTAAACTTTGTAGAAAAAGTATGGGCCCATCTGTGTCCTCCCACGCCCAAAGTATGACGTAATATGTAGAAGCCCCTCGGCCCATTTGATTACGTATGAAATACACTTGACATTTTGTTTTTAAACTTTGTAGAAAGCACTGTACATGTACATACATACATTTGTTCCCTCACTAAGAAGTGAAGTTGGACTGTCTTGAGTCTTGAGCTATCTGTTAGCTGTCTCATAGAACCATCTCTATAGAAGTGCAAGGTTTGAAATGGAAAACGCTGAAATCCTATACTATGTATAGATAAAGTATAGCTAGCTACAAAAGTAGGTACTTCCTATAGTTATAGTTTTTGTATATTCCTATCGTCTGTGTAAATGCAATTTGTCCCAAGTCCAGTGTATGCTTAGTTGCGATGTGTCCTAAGTCCTTATACAAGAAAATATCATTATGTGAAAAAACTAGTAAATAATACATTTCAAAACGGTCAAAACTAGTAAATGACACTTTTTCAAAACACATCAAAACTAGTAAGTGACACTTTTTCAAAACGGTCAACACTAGTAAATGACACTTTTTCAAAACACATCAAAACTAGTAAATGACACGTTTTCAAAACACATCAAAACTAATAAATAATACTTTTTCAAAACACATCAAAACTAATAAATGACACTTTTTCAAAACGGTCAAAACTAGTAACTAACACTTTTTCAAAACGATCAAAACTAATAAATAACACTTTTTCAAAACGGTCAAAACTAGTAAATGACCCTTTTTCAAAACGGTCAAAACTAGTAAATAACTCTTTTTCAAAAATGAAAAATATCATTATGTGGACTTGGGACAAATTGCATTTACGCAGACGATATGTATGTGGCTATACCCTATATCTTTCTAACTATCTACCTGCTTTCATATTCATTGTAAGATTGTTGGAAGTTGTAGTTGGTTTCGGCATTCGGGATTCGGTTTCCACTGTTGGCTGGTCGGGACGTAAGCAGCGAACTAGCTTTAGTGCTGATCTGCCTAAGTAGTTGGGCTGCACATATAAACGTGGCTACTTACAGCGTTGGTTTACATGACTTTTGCATGATGCCTTTCGTTAGTTACAACTGCAATATGCTGCATTGGCACACAAGATTTGTAGATAACAGCTGCTGGCTGGTGTGGAGGCCATAAAAACTCTTGGCTGCATGGTCTTCTTTGCGAATCCAAAAAGCAAAGCAAAAGCAAAGGCAAAAGCAACAGACCTTCTCCGTTTCCTTCGAGTCGGTCTCACTTTTGGAATTTTGAATTTTTTTTTCTTTTTGGCTTGAGTCGACGGTAGCTTTTCTTTTGACTATTCTTCGTCTACTTGTGCGTCGTACGGAAACTTCTTCACTGTTCCGTCTCAATCCGATTCCGATGCAGCGTTTTGGCTTTTTCCACTTTTCCACTTTTTAATAGGCTCTCATCGGAATCGGAATCGGCACGGCGGGCAACAAGGGACAAACTCATCGTTTTACACACTTTTAGTAGAGCTATGTATACTGTCGATATATGCCTACATATACGCTACTATAGTATTCTATAAATGTCTATAAAAAGCCAACGTTTTCAATTTATTTTTCTTTTCGTACTTCGTTGTGTGTAATTTTTAACCTTTTCAAAACGGCAATATCTATATGCATAGTTTGACACCTGCTGAAAATGTTAGGTTACTAATTTATAGTTTTTAATGTTTTTGAAAGTGTTTGTAGTTTTACTAGTTTTGACACTTTTTGAAAATGTAAATTACTAGTTTTGACACTTTTTGAAATGTTATTTAGTAGTTTTGACACTTTTTGAAAATGTAAATTACTAGTTTTGACACTTTTTGAAAATGTTAATTACTGGTTTGGACTCTTTTTGAAAATGTTATTCCTAGTTTTGCATCTTATTGAAAATGTTAATTACTAGTTTTGACACTTTTTGAAAATGTTAATTAATAGTTTTGACACTTTTTGAAAATGTTAATCAATAGTTTTGACACTTTTTGAAAACGTTAATTGCTAGTTTTGACACTTTTTGAAAATGCAAATCACTAGTTTTGACCCTTTTTGAAAGTGGCAATTGCTATTTTTGACACTTTTTGAAAAGTAAATTTGTAATATAAACACTTTTTCTAAAACACTGCTTTCATGGTTTACCCATTCCGAATAGGTTAACCTTGTAGACCGCAGTTTCGTAGCTTCGTAGTTTCGCAGTTTCGTAGTATTGTAGTAGTTGTAGCTTTACGCATACGGAATCCCATCGCAAGAAGTTTAGAAGCTGAGTCACTGCATTAAAAATATTGTAAATTCTAATCGTAAGTCGTAGTTGCTGTCATGGTGATGGTAGTAGACTGTAAGAGATGTGGAATTAAAAACGATAAAGCGTGTCTCTGAATATCTGTTCTGTAAGAGAGCTCCAGGGGCTTTTCAGTTATTACAAACAGAAAGAGACGTAGGATTTGAATATAAATGGATGGATTCTCTCTCATTGCATTGTCAGAATTATTTGAAGCCCATCATCTTATCCCAAATTGTACAGCATCATTTTTGCCCTCTTTCCCATCTTGCAGCTGCTGGAGTCACGTGCGCTTATTTTTATATAGCTTCTAAATCTCTTAATAGAAAATATATAAGAAAAGCAAACCAGCAGCAGTACATAACATGAAGATGCATTTCCTTGGTTCTTGCTTGTTGCTTTGGCTCGTTGGCTGTTGACTTTCCTTGTTTTTTTTATGTGTGTGTGTACGAAAAGTTTATTTCATTTCCATTCTCTGGATCTCACGTAGCGATGGAGGGAGCTACGGAGGCACACACACACTTTATGAGTCCGGGACATGTCCGATATAATAAAAAAAATGGGCTGGTATTTCAATAACTTTTATTTTATTCCTTATTTTTCATTTTTCACTTTTTCCTCTCTGTGTACCACCTACACGTTATTATTATTTTCTGTACCTTTTATTGTATAGGCAGCTACCGACGTAGCACAGATGGGAGAAGGAGCATACGTTGATCCACTTTTTGACAGTTTGCATTTGCTTAAAAGATTTTGGAGGAAATGTATAATCACACATTGTTTTTAAAATGAAATGAAACAAATGCAAATATGCTTTTAAAAAACATTTTGCAACTTTTTAAAACGTTGTTATAACGATTTGAGCTTTTATAAAACGTTTTTTTACACAATTTGACACCACTTTTAAAAAACAGGTATTATAACGTTTGACAATTTAAAAACGGCTGTTATAACGTCTTGCACTCTTAAAAAGGCTAATATGAATAGCGTTTGACACTTTCAAAAAAAGGCTGTTATAACGTTTGACACTTTTAAGAAAGGCTGTAATAACCTTTGACACTTTTCAAAAAAGGCAATTATAATGTTTGAACCTTTAAAAAAAGGGTCTTATGACGTTTTACCCTTTTAAAAAAGTTAATTATAACATTTGACACTTTCAAAAACAGGCTGTTATAACGTTTGACACTTATAAGAAAGGCTGTAATAACGTTTGAAACTTTTCAAAGAAGGTTATTATAACGTTTGAACCTTTAAAAAAAGGGTCTTACGACGTTTTACACTTTAAAAAGAGTTAATTATAACGTTTGACACTTTTAAGAAAGGCTGTAATAACATTTGACACTTTTCAGAAAAGGCTAGTATAACTTTTGAACCTTTTAAAAAAGGGTCTTATGACGTTTTACCCTTTTAAAAAAGTTAATTATAACGTTTGACACTTTTAAAAAGAATCAATTATAACGTTTTACACTTTAAAAAAAGTCAATTATAACGTTTGACACTTTTAAAAAAGTATGCCGCTTTACTGTTTTACAACTTTCTGATACGCAGTTTTAATGACCATGTAAACTTTGAAGAGTACTAAAATGCGTTTTTAGTGCGTTCCAAATGAAAAATTCACCCATTTGAAATGATTTCTGACCTTTTAGATGCGTCACAGCTTGTGTTTATGGAATGCCCCTCTTTTAGAACTTGGAGCAGTTCAGTCCTCTCAATTTTTTTCCCCGCTTAATTTACCGTGTTGCGCTCAGCTATATTGTAGGACCTGCAACTAAAATGTGTGTATGCACTACGGAAGCAATTATAAAGCAAACATTCGAGTAGAATTAAAGAACGTGTAGGTATACTTAAGTGACAAACACACACACAATAGCACACGCAAGTATGTAGCTACACTCTCCATTTATTTATCCATGATGCTAGTGTTCCATATAAAAATGAAGGAAGTACAGAATTACGGAAGATAGAATGGAATAGAATAGATACGTTGAATTTAATTTTCATTTTCATTTGAAACACATTTGTTTGCATTGCACTACTATATACTATGTATACTGGCGGTTCGGTTGGTGGGAGAGACAGAACAGATATTATTTTCCTCCTTCACTCATTTTGCCTCGTACACACAACACGACGGAGATTCTAGGAAAGAAATTCTCAATTTAATTTAACTTCTCATGGTTTGAATCTTTGAGATGGAAGGAGATGCGAAATGTCATGGAAGTAGATTTGTTATTACAAGCTGAGTTATGTTTCCCTCTACAACTACTTTTTCTTCAGCCTTTCATGTCTCCCCCTTTACTTCCTTCAGTTCCTGGGACTCTTTTCCCCTGTCTCACTATAGCTATGGCAACAACATATATTACAAAGATTGGTTGCTTGGGCTCACAATTGGGAGATAGAGAGGGGGCTGCTCCCAAAAATTACGTCAGTAGGTTCAATTTAATTAAAGTACCTACCAAAGGTTCCAAAAACTGTTAAATTCATTTGAATTTTTTAAAAGTGCGAGAAATTGGGGTTTCCACACTACTAAAAGGTGCAAAGTAGCAAATAAGAGCTTTTCAAAAAGGGAAAACAACAGGATTTAGAGGATTTTTAAAGGTGCAAAGAATAAGATTTTGATAAGCCTTTTTCAGAAATTAAAATACAGAATTCGTCATTTTTAAAAGGTGTAAAACACTAGATTTGCATTTTTTTAAAAGTTTTAGAAAGGATTTCAACACTTTTAGCACTTTGAAAAGGGGTAAAATAGGAAATTGGAGCTTTTCAAAAATTCAAATAAAGATTTCGTTATTTTGAAAAGGTGTAAAACGTTAGATTTGCATCTTTTTAAAAGTGGCGAAAAGGATTTCCACATTTTCAGTACTTTGAAAAGGGGTAAAATAGTAAATTAGAGCTTTTCAAAAAGTTCACATAAAAATTTCGTTATTTTGAGAAAAGGTGTAAAACGCTAGATGTGTATTTTTAAAAGTGCCGATAAGGATTTCAACACTTTGAAAAAGAGTAAAACAGTAAATTAGACTTTTAAAAATGTTCAAATACTACAAATTAAATATTTCATTATTTTGAAAGAGCACAAAACACTAAATAAACCGTCTTCAAAAAAACGTACGTAAATTATTCTTACGATTTTATGACCTTTCAAAATGAGAAAAATGGGGTATTTGCCCATTTCAAGAATACCCCATCATTGATCGTGTTGTAATTGAGCAGCCCCTGAAGGTAAAGGCAACAAAGAAATATCTCCCGTCTCGCTGAACATGAAGTTAAATTCCATGGTTTGTCATGACAAAGTCTGTAGAGGAGCATGCCTGGAAGAATCGGAGATATTTTCAAGAACGTTTTTTTTTTTTTCGATTTAAAAGTGTGCTTCCCTCGTCTGTTGCCATTCCTTTTGTCATTCCATCCATTTACATTTTTCTATCATGTTTTTGCACAGTATCTCAAGATCGTTCATTCATTGCATTATTGCGTATACTTCCGCATACAGCTATACAAGTTTGTTTTCCCCGCCCGAAAGCATCATGAATTTACAAAATGGGAAAGTGGTGCTAAAAATGATGCTTAAAGGAACCTGTAATAATTTTTTAGTTTAAAAAGTAGTGTTTTGATAAAAATGGGCATTTACATAACGAGTACAGAGGCATTTTGTGTAAATGCAATTTGTCCCAAGTCCACATAATGGCAAATATCATTATGGGACAAAACTAGTAAATAACACTTTTTCAAAACGGTCAAAACTGGTAAATAACATTTTTTCAAAACTGTCAAAACTAGTAAATAACACTTTTTCAAAACGGTCAAAACTGGTAAATAACATTTTTTCAAAACTGTCAAAACTAGTA
>JAQFZC010004471.1:0-16043 GCA_034695205.1 Dicyrtoma fusca | reverse complement strand
CGCCTCATCAGAGAAATAGGAATTTGTGTGAAGTGTAGCTACACGTGAAGAGGCCAGGGAGACAAAGATAAGTCAGGATGGTCCCATGAACATTGGTCAATGGAACTGAGCTCAAGTGTATTCTCGCAGATATCCGCATCCACGTTCACTGCCAGTGCCTTGCAGTCTTTGGTTCTTGAGTCTCTGAATGAGCAAACGTCTGTAGATGAAGATACCTACGCAGATTACGCAACTCAGCATCTCTTCCTCTGCACCTTCATACCCGCGTAGATCTCTTCAACTCTCTTCTGGCCGGTTGATTCCGTTCTTGTCGTGTCCTTGTGCAGAGACCGGACAGCCCGTTGGAAAGTCAGTCGCATTTGCATGAGCATTTCTGATAACAAAATAAGAATGAATCTCCAAATCCTATTCTCTCCTTTTGTTTGAATAGAAAATGTGACCACTGCTTCTCCCATTTGGAAACAATGCAAATCCCTCTTTCACATAAAAAGCCTATTCAATTTGGATGAGTGAATGAGTCGCCGTCACCAATGACAGAACATGAAAACCATTGTATAATCTACCGTCCGAGGGTCTGCATATTTTACATTTACGAATATCGTCCGTCAAGAAACATTTTCTGCCAAGTCCACCGTCCCTCTTAATGTACTCTTGGCCTGCGTCCCACTAATCAACCTGTGTCCACAAAAAGTGCGAATATCACTTTGACACTGTTTGAAAATAGTAAAACTGGAGTTTATACTCTTTAAAAATGTGTGGATTATTGGGACTTGGCGACCATACTTATTCAATAACTGTGTGCACCACAAAAATGTTGAGGACAACACATGTTGCACTCTGCTTTGGGTGCATAATAACTCAAGGGATTGCAGGCCACTTGCTAAGTCACTCGCGTTCCACAGGTTTGTGAGTTTTGTGTCTGGCTCTGCCTTCATCGATGACTGCTCGCAGCTCATCGCCAGCTTCGTGAAATGATTGGAGGCGTTAGTTTGGGCCGATGCGTTTCACTGCCAAGGATTAACTTGTGATAAATGAAAAGTTGTGATTCAATCCAATGACTACAAATGACTCTTGCCACTTGTTCCTTGGAAACTTGGGAGGATATTAAATTGACGCCATTACAGCGTCACAAAGTTGAGATTTTAAAGAAGTGAAAAGGAGCCTCCTGGCATTATGATTAACTTGGCAGCTTAATTGCATTATGGGCGCGTAATTATGAGGTAGCAGAGAGCGAAATGAGCTGAGATGAATTTATGGATTGAGCGATGAGCTCTCTCGTGTGTCTGCAGATTGCACATCCGAGGCCCGTGTCTTTAGATTGGATATCAATATGCATGAAGGATCTCTGCGTAGGCATTCACGGGAATCGGACGCATTCAGATGCGCGTATGCATTTCCATAGGCACTTCCACTTCATCACCAAATCATCTGCAGCTCACTGCCAGTCTGTGGCGTTGGCGTTCAATTGGAGTTGAGTCATCCTTGACAATGAAAATACAGATGAGAATTACGCAGATTAGAGACAAGCATATAATTTACATGACTCCGCCAAAAACTCTCTTCTGCTTTGTACAAAAAGAGAGGGACCTTGTACATGTGACCGAGACACATTCTTTGGAATGCTATTGCATTGTAGTACTGGCTTACTTTGCAGTTTTCACTTTTACACGTTTTGAAAGTGTAATTTCATGTTTTTAGCTTTCAGAAAAGCTTGTACGTTTCGAAAAGTGCTTTTCGTTTTGTACCTATTGAAAATTGTAATTTCAGGTTTTGCATCTTATAGGAAAGTTTTCACGTTTAGACCTTTTGAAAAGTGCAAATCAAGTTTTACAACTTTTTGAAAGTGTAATTTTGCGTTTAACATTATTTAAAACACACATTCGACATATTAGCGCTTTTTAAAGTGGTAACTTAAGGCAAACATTCGCAGATTTTGACACCTGATAACGTTTTGGCTCCTTGCTTTGGTCGTATGAAATTGTACAAATAATAATTTTTGTTTGCTTTTGGAGAAACGAATTAACAGAATAGTTCTTAAGGCAATAATTCAACGACTTATAATATGCAATGTCCCTAGCACTGCACTGCTATGGCATTCTATGCTTTGGTGTGCACACTGATAGTAATTAGTGAAGGAAAGCAGTCTCTTGATACTTTAGCATGATGTGAATGGCGAACGGTTAATAAGAGGATGAATAGTTTTAATAAGCGCGATGAAAAGGAGAATTAATTTAAGAAACGAGGAAGATCGAAATTTGAATTTGAAATGGCAGCATTGAAATGAACACTTTTTCCTCCACGCACTTCCCTCCACATTGAGACGCATGAAATGATCTTCAACTAATCTCACTCTCGCTTCCCCGATATTTTTTCCCTGGCGATTAAGTGCTGCACGATAAAGGCGCTGAATAAATACAATTCCAAGACCGACCCGAGCTTTTGCCTTCCTACCTTCACTGTACCAGATGGTTATACCAAGTCTTAATTTCAGCAATATCAATTGCTCTCAAGGAGGCAGGTGATTCTTCCTCAAGGTAGGGGTCTTGCAAATGTGACGTCATACAGTTTAGGCTAAATAAATTAATTTCAAAACGGTCAAAACAATGAATTTACATGAGTAAATAGATGCAAAATGTGATATTAAAGCGTCTAAATGGTGCAAAACGTGTACGCCTTTGAAACCCACTTTTATTTAGTCATATTTGCAAGGACCCCGTGTTCTTAAGCATAATACAAAGTAGACGTGCATAACATGCGTCCAGTACAAATGAATATAAAAATGTGCATTCTGTAATCACTTGGCATCCTTACTTCTGCTTCTACTTCCACTTTCTTAACGAGATTCATTCTGTTTGGTCGCACTCATCCTCAGCTCAGAGTCATTGATTAAGGCATATTTAAAATTAATAGGAGTGCCATTGTTCAGAATTGCCTCAAGTATTTCCCGATTGGGTAGACGGACGGATGCGATGCAATGCACTTCAATTTGCTGGGTGAACATATCCATGTATCGACAAATGGAAAAGCTTTTAAGACTCGTAAGATTCGATTTGTACGTACATTGTAGTTTGTAGTTGGAAGCTCTATTGGATTAAATAATGGTTCAATGACAGTGCAGTTTATCATTTGTGAAGGGTCCACGTATATCGGCAATCTACGCACAACGAATGCTACAGTCAATGATTTCAAACAATTTTATTTTACATCACAATGTATTCTGACGATCTGTAGCTGCACTGCACAGGTTTTTTGCGCTTGCATCTACAACGTCCTAATTTACATTTTATTTGCGGATTTAAAAGCATTTACAAATTACGGTCGTATCTATACTGCTCTTATGCTTACAGGCATGATCCACGATCTTACTTTAGTATTTTAATAAAGACGTTTGTTTTATGCTCTGATTTACTGTAATTTAAATGGAAATGGAAGGTAGTACGGAAAGTACCTACTTTGCATTCTGCCTCACTAAAACATTTTCCAGATTCGAGTTTCCCTTGCATTGTAAATGTACGCTAATTGAAATAAATTGCATAGCATTTGAAAATGGAGTTCCATTACGGCTATAGTTAAGGGCCTTGCAAATATGACGTTATACGTTTTTGGAGTTAAATGGGTCATTTTCAAAAAGGTTAAACATGATTTTGCAGGTTGAAAAAAACAGGCAAAACATGATAACACAATCTTGAAAAGTTGTGTAACATAATATTACGCTTTTTAAACAAAGGTAAAACATTAAAATAGCGTCATTGAAAAAGGTCAAAAATATAAAACTGTTGTAGGTGTAGCACATTTCCAAAACATCATTTGTATGCAGTCATATTTGGAAATCTCCTAAAGTGAGTATGCATGTGCTACTATTATACTGTATAAATAAAGTGGTAATAATGCAGGCATAGCACAAACAAAATAAAAGTTAAATTAAATATGTACCGAATTACCGAAGCATTATCCCGAAGTGTAAAGTAAGCATTACATTGTTGATCTTCCCAAAAATTTTAAATCGTACCGAAAATTGTGGTTTGATTGAAGTAATTCAAAGTATGCAGCATGTTGATGCCAGCTTTGCATGTCTAACTGGCCTATGAATAGCACATGAAACAAAAGTGTATTGGGATTTGCGATCGTGAGTTAAGGGGGTGAAATGTGTAGCTTGTGAGTGGGCAAAGAAATAGTTATGGTTTGAAATCCACCAGCGGATTGGCGAGAGAAAAACTCAATTTGTTTTATATGAAAGTGCAGAGTGACAGAAGGAAGGAAATGAGGTGGGCAATACAATTGAAAAGTTTCCTAGCAAAGCTACCAGCCCCGCACCACACAAGCAAAAGATCTCCCTCGTGGAATTCAGTTCGGAAATAGTTTGCTTAGCTTCGCCAATACAAGACACACACCACACACACGAACAATGAAAACAGTCAAAGAGTCAAATAGCTCAGTTTTACTGGGACTCCCTCGTGGTTTTAAGACTTTGAGCCACTGACTCACACTACATTTACACCCGCCTATCTCCCCGAATTACAGAGTTGGATTTATACGAACTCATGCCACATTGCAGCACAGCAATAGGCACAGCACACATTTATTGGGGCTGACTTTGTAATTTGTGTGGGCTCTGCTTATGCATTGTGCTGATAGTAGGCGAAGGTATTTGAAGGCGACCCAACTATCGAGACGAGGGCCAAACGGCAGTGCAGAGCGAAGGATGGCGAAGGATTCATTAAGCTCTTGCGCTCTGTTTACTGCTCATAAATATTCATGGACACATTGTAATCAGGAATAAATGTGCCGAATAGTTTCATGCTAAGAGCTCAGTTCACTCTTTCTTCAAATATTTGTATACATTCTCATCATGGGCACTGCTACTGGCTCTCCGATTCCCTCCCCACTTATTATCACAGTCTATACTTATAGTTAGCTTCACTACAGTAAGGCCACAAGTATACGCGTATACTGGGCTATTATTTATACTGGACTGGTATAGAAAGGGACTTCCCAATATTAAGTTGTTTGAAAAAGCTTTTTCAAAATAAACCGAACGGCGGAACTCCGTCTTGAAAAAGTGCAAACCTGCAAAACATAGACTTCGCCAGATCCAAAAAACAGGCTGTAGCAACGACAATAGCGCAACACAATTTTGAACAAATAGTCACAACAATAAAATTGTATTTTGGAAAGATTCAAGACAGCGTAACACCTTTTTGAAAAAGGGTAAATCATGGAAGTAGCTGTTTTAATAGAAACAAAACAGCATAACAAGGTTTCGAAAAAGTGATGTATGAACATCGCGATACCTACACGTTTCCAAAGAATCGATCTGTTTGGAGTCGTCATATTTTGCAGGCCCCAAAGGGCTCTTGAAAGTATGGAAATGCAAGTGGCAAGTAGTTGAGAATAAAAAAGTGTATTAGCTCAACTTTATTCCGCTGAGGATAGGAAGTTGGAGTGTTGTTTAAGCGGATCATGTTTTTCCACAATTTCTATTTATTGTTTTGTTTTCTTTGTTTTCCGTCAGCTGAGCAATATTTAAAGTAGCAGCCTCGCTTACAAACTGAGCATTCCGCGGATCCTCTTTCAGCTCGTAGTTTGCAATCGTATTTGCGTTTGAGTGCGTGTGTCTATTTGGGACGAGAATGCGTAAAAGATGCAAAGGACGGAAATTATGGATTATCCGCGAGGCCATATGCAGGCGGCTGATAACTTGAATCTGCTCTCCACATTCATCTCTGTGCGCCCTTTTGTTCGTTTGATGACTTGACTTGATGGCAATAAAACGTAATTTAATAAGCTGTCTCACAAATTACTTACGTCAGTCAAATTGAAATCGTGCATATCATCTCCAGTCTGGTTCCTGCACTCTGCACTCATTTGGCGTTCGCTACGCTTAAAGTACTGCAGACTCGAGCATAATTTGACTCCCTTTTCTTTCCCTTCATCTTTTGTTTTCCTCTTTTGGCAGGTCCTTATCCTTTGCAAATTTTAATTTTGATATTAATGAGGCGTGAGTCGTTACTTTCTGCATTAAAACACAATCATGCCGATTTAGATACACGATCAAAGTATTAAGTAGCCCATTTACAGTTGTAGTCTGCAGGCACACGTAGCCACGTTTATCTTTATTTGAATATTGGCAAGATTAGTTTGGTAATAAATACAGCGGTAAGGAGTTCCACTTCCCTGTAAAAATGTGAGTGTCGAATTCGGAGAGTAACGAGATAATGTGAAATCAGTTGACATTGCTTCAAAGATGTTGAGGGTTACGGCGCATAAAGTTCAGTACGTATTTGCGTCCCAGCATTACTGCAAAGAAGTGGCATTTTAAAATTGTTAATGTGTTGTTAGTTGTTAATGTTGCGAGACTTAGACACAAATAAAAATGCTTCCTTCATCTGTCTGTCTGTCAGTACTCCCAAAGAATTCGGGTTCAAAGATCCAACGGTAGTTAACTGTGCCATGTTTCAATACAATTGTGCTGTACAAGGAAGAGAATCTGAAATATCTGTAAATTGAATATTTTGCTAGTTTTTATAAGCATGAATTTCAGAGTATACCTTTTCATACATGCATACTGTGTACGTATTGATAGGAAATTTATCTCTCAAAAAGGTGTAATAGAAATTTAGCATCCTTTCAAAAGCATGCAAATGGAAATCGTGCCATTCAGAAAGATGTAAATGTAGAGTTTGCATCTTTTTAGAAGCAGTAACTGGAAAAAGTAACTCATAAAGATACAAACTGACAGCTTCCTCATTTTAAAAACATGTAATGTAGCTTCAAAAGTTACCAGCTGTAGCTAGAAAATCTACTTTGTAAAAGCTAATAGGCAAGTAAAACATATTAACGCACTTTTAAAAATGCAAATGTTTAAAAATGTTTTTTTTGGCTTGCTTCTTTCGCCCGGTGCTTAAAAATAATATAATAAATACTGCTTAGAGTAATAAAAGGAAAGGCGGAGGGAAATAAATGTGGAAGGTACGTTTGACACATTTGGTTATCGATTTGTGGTCTCTTGATTATGAGACAACAGTAATGGCTGAATCGATGGAGAAAGAAAGTGTGCGTCGCTCTTTAGACTTGGAGCACTCTGCGTATGGTCTGCTGATCATTTCCTTCTCCTTCCCAACTTAGCTTCCTGCATTAAACCAAATGAAGTTGATCCCGAGTGTTGGGCTTCTGTTCTGACTTGAGGAGGCTGCCGTTCATCAAAGTACCTTCTGTTCGTTCATCTCCAGCGTGAGACTCGACGGAGCTGCTGGAAGTCTGGAAGCTTCTGCTCCACACAAGACACGAGACACTGGAGAGACGAAGGGAGAACAATGGAGCCAATTAATAGGAAAGGAAGAGAGCTTGAGATTCGGTTTTGGGTGGATGACGGGCATTGAGTGCGGTGAGATGGTTGCTGGTGCTGGTGGTGGAGATGAGCTTCAAACTACCAGCACTACGCAGCCGAGGAGAAGATGCGGTCGTCTGCAATTCACCTTCAACACACGCACCAGCATCCACTCGAATTTATAGGAATCTCATGCTCAATGCTAAGGAACAACCCAAATACGACAGCATGTTTTGTACTTTTTCAAAACAGTCTTATCCTGCTTTGGTCTTTTTAAAATTATTGCTTTACACTGCTTTCAAGTAGTGGTGGTACCATGTTTTAATTTATTAAAAACGTTTTATTTTATCTTTTACGCAGATTCAAAGCGGTTTTCAGCTCGTTTTGCTTCATTGAAAAACGCTATTTTCATGTTTTAAAAGTTTTCAAAACCACATTACTAATATATAGTGCTTTTTTAAAAGTTTTACCACAAGCAAAGAGCCAATGTTGTGACGTCATATTTGCGCGGCGCCTAAGAAGGTGAAGTGCTTGCTTTGAGTGAATGCGGACGGTGTTATTCTTATTGTTCGAATTAGTGCTCCTGGACCCAGCCAGCGTCTGTCTCGCGTATTTTGGGAAGCTTTTAACGAAGCCTGTGTATGAGATGATTACCATGGAAAGTGCACTTAAGATGGTAAAGTTAAAAGTTGGTGTGGAGGGAGGGATGCGTGAGGGTGCGTAGGGAGGGAAGGATGGAGAGGAACTTAGGACGAAGCAAACGCTTTTATAATCAATGCTCAACTTGATGAACTCAAAAGAAATATTCTCCGTAATGCAGTGGAGTCTACGTGGGGCAACTTAAATCTGAGAACTGAGAAGGGAGGCATTACACGCCAAGACGTCTTCTTGCTCCGTGTACCTACACGATCTTCTTTCCAGTTTTCTCATACGTGCGTTTGTAGTGGCAGGGTCCGATTCTGATCTCAATCCAAACATGTGCATAGCCTGAGCTGTGAGTACACACTATAGTCGCATTTATTGTGCTATGGTCTTAGAATGGTGGGCTGTCGATAAAACCGGTTCTATTCTTTCCAAGGAATAATAAATTATTCAACAACCTTATAATAGCACATAATGAAGAGATCAGTAACAACAAACGGAGCATGCACAGAGACAGACCCAGACACACACTCTCACACTACACCTAAGTATTTCCCGACTCAGTTTTTCTATTCTTCCATCTTCCAACATCTACATCTGTAAATTATGATTTGTGAATGGAAAAAATGAACAAATAATTCTCATGGGCGTTCTAACAATGGGACCAGACTTCCACAGAAAAGGACCATGTAAACTAGTGCAAAATTATCGATTTCAACTTTGATTTTAACTGATAACTTACTCAGGTGCACTCTACAAAGCCTAAGGTGTGTTTAGTGTCGGGGCTCGCAAATGTGACTCCATGTGATTTGGGGTGAAGTGAATGGTCTTCTAGAAGGTCAGTCAATGAATTTTCATGCTTTAGAAAATGGAAAAGGTGGTACTAACATTTAGACAAGCTTACAAACAAAATAATAGCATTTTGAAAACAGGGAAAACGTTAAAATAGCGTTTCAAAAAGATCAACATATCGGTTTTTAAAAAAATCAAACCTTGATAATAACATTTTGAAAAGCTTTCCATACTACTTGTATGATTATAAATAATTTCATGGAGCTAGTGGATTGCGTAAAAATTCTTTTTATTCTTTTCCAAGCTTTCAGACACACATTTGGTGCTTGGTGCTTTTCCTCAGGGAAAGGCTGTTGCGAAATGACAATAGACAAGAATTAATTTTATAGTATAATTCCTTAATAACAAACATTGTTAACGTTCGTAAAAATTAATTTTTTACACAATTATTGCTTCAAATATTTCTTTTTTAAAAAATTATTTAGTGATGAAAGTTTTAATTCATTCGTAGACTCCTCAAATAATATTTCAAAACTTTGTTATGATAATAGCATTTGCAAAACATTAAAAGAGTGTTTCCTACAGGGGCACACATTGAATTTGCATGTTTAAAAAAGGATAATAAAAAACTTGATAATAACATTTAGAACAAATTACATGAAGCAACCTTGAAAAAATGGAAAACGTGACACCTTTTTAATGGGTGCAAAACATAAGATGTAGACGGATTCTCCAGAGCATTTCTACATCCGGGGTTGTATTTGCACGGCCCCTGTGCAGTGTGTGAGCAAGCTGTAAAGCAGACAAACTAGGTTTGTAGACGCACATTCATTGATCATGAGAGTGCCGTGTTCGACTGGATGTTCGAGAAAAGACTCAACTCGAATTCGTTACCCCCACTGCCTCACTTTTACCTTATTATTTGCGGTTTGAGTTTGATTGCTCCTTAGATTTGTTTAGGAGACACACGATTGGACTCTGGCGATGCTGTGCTGTGGAGCGCCGTAGCAATTCTTGAGAGATTCAAGATAGAGTTATCACGTATAATTATTACCTGTATCCATTGTACGTACGAGCAAGTCATGTGCTTCCCGCCTCTGATTATCCTTCACAAACATTTCGCTCCTTCCTCCCATTTCCACTTTTTTATCCTCTGGCTTACAAAAAATTATCCTAGTCTCTACTTGCACATTCAAGAGCCTCGCAAATATGACCTCATACCCTCTGGGCTTTGCTTTTGAAAAGCTTTCAAAACGATAAAATAGGGCAACACTATTTTCAAAAAGGTTAAGACATTCAAATAGGTTCTTTTAGAAAAATTTAAAGAGCGTAACAACGTCTTGAAAAAGTGAAACAGAATAAATTGTTTTAAAGAGAAGCAAAGCAGCGTAAAACAGTTTCGAAATCGAATGAAACATGCTCGTAGGCGTTTTTGAAGGAAACAAAATGGAGTAGCAGCGTTTCAAGTGGGTGTACTGGTGTATACGTTTCCAAAGAAGGATTTTTACGACGCGATATTTGCCAGGTCCCTAACGATTATTTCTGTGTAGACAGAATCAGATGCAGATGTACACACTCGCCTCGGCGGTGGATATTATAAACATGTCTTCATGACAATTATCAGGTTGTTTAATTATTTGGCGAAGGCAGTGGATAAAAAAATTAGGAAAGATTTGTGCCCCTCTAAAAGCAAGCGTCCTTCTTGGGATATAATTACAGCTGCGTCTGCAGACGGGGGCTTAACATGTGTGGATTCTGAGATACTTGAGGACGTCGTGCTGTGAGATATTTTATTAATAATCATTTGCGAATTGTGAGTGCAGGGAGATTCGCGGATGGCTAACGAGTCCGTAAATGAATGCATGACCTTTGCTTCTGCGTTGTCAGTCAAGTCAAATGGAGAGCGCTCCTTGAATTTAAATGGCAACATTAATAATTTTTTCTGCCTGCCACCGGCTCAGCTAAATACTTAATGTCTCTCTTCTCCTGCCTTCACAAGAGGCGAAATTCTGTTTACCTCCACCATATAATTACACAGTTTAGCATATATTATGGCAGACAGCTCAGCCTAGACTCACCCACCTAATAAAGTAATTTAAGATTGTGTACACAGCTTGGGACAGTCCTCAATTTATAATCCACGGAGGAAGCATCTCCCAATCTCAATTCACAAGTTGCTTGGCTTCTACTTGCTCTCCTGTAATTATAATTACTTAATTTTGTTGGCAGCATGAATTAAAAAAATACAAATACTCGTATGAGAGTCGTTAATTTACTTTAATTTACTTTGAAACTTTAACTTGGAGAATCTCACGCTTTTCATAAACTTGAGCAAAAACAAAAACAACTACGGACGTGTAAAGGCGAACTATCATGAAGAAAGGCTCAATTATTTCCTTTTTTTCTCTCCCCTCGCTTCTCCTCCTCGCTCACATGCAGCCACGGACCAGCCAGCTTACTCAAATAGACAACTTGCTCAAGAAGTGTTCTTGTTATTATTTTCACATTTGTTCCAACAGAATGTCTTGCACCACAAATAAAGAGTTTCACGAAGAAAAGTCTCTAATATCTAATTATGGCGGCATGTCCCACGTAAAGTATAAATTCCCAATAAAATGGAAACTCTAGTGCTTCTGGAATAAAAATGATGGGGAAACAATTATGTAGCTTTGAAGACGCAGAACATATTATTGCTGAATCATGAAAACAAGACAAGTATCTTACCCCTTTAACTCAATGCAACGTACATACGTTTATTTTCACACAAATATCTGGACTATGTTTTGCTCGTTTGTGAAATAATAATGGTGATATGTTTTCCAGTTTTCGGTCGGCACCGTTATATCGGTGTACAGAGACACTAGTTGGTATTAGAGTCAGTATTCGGATGGAAACAAGGAAAGGAACGCGTTTGCTTCCCTTCGACTTTGAAATTATTAGACGCTGGGATTGCAACTGTGTCTATATTTCTATAGTATATTTGTGCTTCATGACCAGAGATGTGTTTTGAGTGTGAATGGTATAAGGGAGCGCATGTATGTCGTATAAAGCGTGTCTGCAGACAAGAAAATGTTTTTTAAGATTCCAGACAGACTAGAAAATACCAATAACATTAGGAATCTGCTGGAATTGAATCCTTCTTCCGTAGTGTTACTCAAGCAAAAGCACGCACACAATAAGTAAAAGCGAAAGCCAAAGCTGGGAAACCACGCGCCGGATACAAACAAGTATTCGAGGCAAAAATTACGAGTCTTTCTCTTGCGAAGGTGTTTTGCTCGAAATTGGCAAAACTCAAGACTCACAAGCTGGCACGTGTTTTCGCCACTCTTCTCATTACAAGCGATTACGAAAAATGAAAAAGGAAGCAGAACTACGCTGAACACATTTTCTATTGGTGGATGGAATCAAAATTCCGAGTAAATCAGTTTTACCCTTCCTTGCTTTTAGCATTGTGTGCTTCCTGTCAAAGAAATTACTCGAGTGTTTCACAGGTTACACCGAAGAGACAAAATTGCTTATTTTGTTGTTCAATAATTACCACTAAAACCAATATAAGTTTAAGCACGCCCTTGCGCCTACATTTGTAGTCCCGCATGCATTGAACTAACTAGAATTTATTCAGCAGAGCGTAAAAATGTTGGCAAGTTGACGATACGTCTGGGAATAACTGAGTGAATGTAAATTGTGGTTTTAATCCCAAATTCAATGCTGAATTGGCTATTTTGAGCTCAAAATATTAATAAACTTGCTTATTAGTAACAGAGTGGAGTTAGTTTGCTAAAGTCAGATAGGAGAGGTTAGGTTACTCATCATCTCTGATCGTATTATATTTGACATATTAGAAGAAGTGAAAAAATGTGCCACTTTGCTACTCAGTCGACGGTTGCGGTTGGTGTGAAATACGTATTCTGTAATCTCGTTACAATTCTGATTCTGATTTTGCTGGAAAAAGAATTGTTACTGATATTTGTATTGGCAGAACTTAGGACTGGGCTCCTGCATGTAGTGTTTGTGTATTTGGGCCGAGCTTAAGTATTATTAGTCCACTGTAGTAATGAGAATAATAATAACTAATAAAGAAGGCAGGAAGAGGAAACGGTTGGCAGACTGGAGGGAGAGGATGAGGAGACGCTTTCCTTGAGAGCTACGCATCATGAGAACTAAACGAATGCTAATGCGGATAATGCTCTCACAATGGGCAGTGCGTATGTACCGGGTAACTAAAGGGAAGTTTGCACTACTCTCTCGGATTTGCTTTCACTGGAGCTTATTAGTTCTCCTAACACAGATGTACATGGGTGTAGTACCGTCAAGCCCCCTTACTTACCCACACTAAATCCTATTTTCTCCTATTTGAACAGCAGAAGCATCCGAAATTGAGACAAAATATATTTGCCTATTTACACGCATAGTAAGAGGTAACAACAAAATTTCTTGGAGGATGCACTGAAGCAATGTAGGCATAGCGTTGTGATTCGTACATTTGCAATAAAAAAATAGTTAAAATTTCGATTTGTGTTCCATGAAGAAAGGGGAGAGTTCCCCAGAGCCAGCGCTTGTTTGCCGTGGCTATTACTGGGAGATGAAAAGAGTGTAGAAATAAGTTTGACGCCTCCCTTTGTAATTTTCTGGATTCCCCGCAACACAGATGGGCAGCCAGAAGCAGATACACTCAACATGTGTATTCGCTCGTTCTGGTTCTGGCTTCGGTTCTGCCTCTGGTTTCTGTCCAGCAGGCTCTTGAAAAAAATAGACTCTTACGCTTGTTGTATGTATCAAAGGATATTAAGACGGACAATAAAAAGTCGTTGAGAGGTGGATGGAAGATGTGGACGTGATCGCGTGGCAACTTCCGCCAATATTGACTGCTCCAACTTCAACCTTCCATTTGTGCCACGTGTATAGTCAGTAGGTACACTGTAATGTTCTATATGTCCTATAAGGCAGTCTACTCTGTCGAAGGAACCCTGCAGATATGGCCTTATACGATCTTAGAGAGGGCGAGTCTTTTAAAAGAGACTTACAATAAGTCACATTGCTACCAACGCAACGCTGGGTAAACCATAGCAGTTTATTTTACAAGCACCAACATCCCGTTCAAGGGTGTAATCTACGCCATTGCTTGGCGTTTGAAGAAGATGCAAAAAAGGATATTTAAACACACTTAAAAAGGTTTTTGGCAATATTTAGATATTCAACATTTGTCGACACAGGTTTTTGAATATTTTAAAAACAAATAATTGATAAGCTTTTCGGAAGCGTCAATATGGCATATTTACACTTTTTAATATGGTCAAGATCAAATAGGGATTCCAAAGGTTGTCAAAACATTATGTAAACGTTTTTGAAACGTCAAGGTGGTATTTGTGTACACTTTTCAAAAGAATGAATATGACTGCCATTTACATCTTCTAAAAAGGACTAATGTTGAACGGTTTCATATTTGCAAGGCCCCGAAACTCTTGTTTTTGACTATAAACGCTATGCAGGTTTCCTTTGTATCTCGCCCACGCACATCCACCCAGCCAGAGCGAAAGGGAAAGAAAGAGTGAGCCAATTGATAGCTAAACTCTTAAAAATCCGTGGCTGGGCTGTGAAAGAGAAACTAAAGTGGAAGGGAAAATGAAGGGAAAGTTTGAGAGTGAAGAGGGATGACGGTGAGCTGTGCGGGAAAATGCGTAGCTAAATGAACAAGGGCCACTCATGCTGGACGTGGACAAGAACGACCACCCTTCCAGTTTTTTACTCCAAATATAAAAAAAAGAAAGAAAAAAGACGAGTGTGGAATGGGCGCGTCTCAAAATTGTCTTTCACTCTGATCAATAAATTGTCTGCTTCTGGCTTTGGTGCTGGCACTGAGATGCATACACGCAATACACACCAAAACGCCAACAGAAACACCCTAAACACGTGACCGAACTTTTATACTAACTTGAGGTCGCTTTGTCGGTTTCCTTCAATTCCAAACCAAAATCCTAAAGCGTAAGCAGGCAAGAGCTATGCCTTTCCATTTCTACGCATTTTTACAACAAAAGTGTAAACGCAGGTATGTTATGTGTGCAAATGAGAAACCGCTGCTGAAAGTTCCCTTCCCTGCAATGCAATGACACGACTTGTGAATTTCAGAATTTTCTTTTATTGTGTCAGACACAAATAAGCATTTACGAGTTTATCTTCCTTCCTTCCACAGCAGTAAAAGGAAAAGCAAAAGTGAGCCGTGTTTTACTTCCATCTTCCTAGTACTCATTGTCATCCGAATAACGACCCTGCCAGCAGCAGCAGCAACAATGTTCTTATTTTTACACCAAGTTTCTGTAGTAACTGCGAGCACACGTGAACGTAAATGCATCTCTTTTATCAAGTCTAAAATAAAAAACAGATCAAAATACCAAGACACTCAACATATAAAAATGCCGTGTTCACGAAATCTAAGTAATGCAATGGTGCGAGTAACTTTAAGGCTGTACATATAAGAAGGTCTTTTACCGTAAAGCTCGTATTAGCCTCAAAGTAGTATTTTCAACTTGCTACCTGCTCACATTATCAAGCGTAGTATGCATGCACAATTGTCTCTTTTCAAATTAACCAAAACAATAATAAACTTGAATTCCTTTTTGTTACAGATCGTGGGAAATCCGTAGGAGATTTACGGTATGTAAAATTCAAGTATTTCATGCGTACGTTTATTTTTTACTGTATTTTGGTAGTAGATTGCATTGCGTTACATTTAGATTAGATTTCATTGCAATTCATAAGTCTACGGATAGCGTTGCATTGGGTTCCCGTGCTTCACCGACTCATTTCGTAACATAATATGATCTTTCTCATGCCCCACGTTTCATGTGCGGTGCAGCTGCGGCTTTTCAAAAATTACGCCATGGTAGACATTTTTCTAAATGTGTAAATACCAAGTTTCACACATTTCAAAAAGCTTAAAATCAAAATTTGCACTTTTGACAAGCGTCAATTTATTGTTTTACTCTTTTTAAAAGAGATTAAAATCTGACTTCCCTTCTTTCTAAACAGACTTTTCAAGCCCGAATTGTATGGCGCTATATTTGACAGGCTCCAGAGTATTAGGGTAGGCAGATGCAGAAGGCTGAACTGTGTTATATAAATATGTTGCGCTGAATGCTGTGTTGGATTTGTGGTAGGTTGAAGTTGATGGCTCAAGTGGGGCGGAAGGGAGAAAGCAGCCGGAGTTTGAATCTTAAGATAACTTGATGCTTGCCACTTCATAGGAGCAGATGAATATAGGCGCATATTATTATTATTATTATTA
>JAQFZC010004470.1:0-16043 GCA_034695205.1 Dicyrtoma fusca | reverse complement strand
TTTGTACTACATTTTCGTAGGGGCAGCAACCTTGAAATGTGCGTTCCATCTACTACTGATTCTGAGTGAGTTACTGTACTAGACTCCTGCAATTTTAGTATTAAAACAAAAGTTAAAATGGTTCTAAAAAAATGGTTTGAAAAGGTTAACCTTTTCGAAATGGTAAACTTTTTGAAATTGTTCATTTCCCGTTGTAGCCCATTTTGAAAGTGTTTATTTCTCTTTTTTAACCTTTTTAAAAAAGTGGTATTTACTAGTTTTGACCTTTTTGAAAAAGTATTATTATTTACTAGTTTTGGTGTTTTTGAAAAAGTGGTATTTACTAGTTTTGATCTTTTTGAAAAAGTGGTATTTACTAGGTTTGACCTTTTTGAAAAAGTATTATTATTAACTAGTTTTGGTGTTTTTGAAAAAGTGTTATTTACTAGCTTTGACCTTTTTGAAAAAGAGTAATTCATTAGTTTTGACCTTTTTGAAAACGTTAATTTGTGTAATTTGAATTTTTCGCAACAGTTAATTTATAGTTGTGACGTTTTTGAAAGTGGTAATTTGTAATTTTTGACCTTTTTGAAAGCCTAAATTTGGGAACAAAGCACTTTTGTAAAGAACTCTTTCCATGGTTTCCCAGTTCCAAATAGGTTAAAATCGTTTTTCCGTTTTTAAAAAAAAATACAAATTAATAAAATGAGTGGCACTTACCGTTGTCAATGTACTATCAAGGCAAGTTGCTCTAAAAATTGAAAAAAAAATTCAAAAAACCCAACGCATTATAATCTGCACTAATATGTATTACCATAGTAATGCGTATAATTTTAAAAAAACCTTGTATTAAAATCTCTTTAAAAAACGTACCCTGGTGGGCAAGTGGTTGAACTATGAGCCCCCTCATGTTGTGTGGGCGACACCCCCTCAGCTTTGTGTACTATAGGGTCTGTAAAGAGGTCACTGGCGGCGGTTTCTTGAGCTGAATTTGAATTTGAATTTCCCGCGTTGGCGCTGGATTTAGTTTGGGTTGAATTCGGGTGCGTTCCATTACTAGAAGGGCGGTGTTTTTGAAAGATATGTTTACCTTTGCCCTTTATACTGTGGTTGCCATGGCGTGTCTGAAATTGAGAATAAATTTTAAAATCGATTTTTTTTTAGATTTTTCTATTTTTGAGGTATTTTTGGTCTTACATGGGGATGATGATGATGCAATTTGAAGGTCCGACTGGCCGCCGTGGTATGAAGTCCAGTTTGGTTTAAAAATTTGTGAAAATTTGCAAAAACTTCGTGGGGGTCGTGTGTAGGATCGTAGGCCTTTTGCGTCGTCTTTTTTTCTTGAGATTCAACATTTTCTAAATTTAAATCTGTGATGATTGTTGTAGTAGTTTCAAAGCCGTAATCTTCGTCACTTGCAGAATTTCCACTGCCTTCATCTTCCCCACTACTGCCGTTAAGGAAAAAATTAACGTCTTCAATAATAAATATTTCCGTCGTGGCCATCTCTTGTTCTTTGGAGCTGCTTAAAACGATATTTCTCCGATTTATATTCGCCCCACCCACGATTTGAATAATCACACACAATACCACTAAAGCTGTGATCATTTTGAGACTGTTTTTGAATAAATTCTGTAATAAAATGGGATTCAAAATTGAATTAAATATTCGGCCACAATATTGTATTGCACTGTTTCTGTTTGTTGTATCAGAGACCAACGACAAAGTGAAATAAAGAGTAGAAATAATTATTGCTCCTTCGATTGGGTCTAAAGCCGCTTCAAAACCTGAATGAAACGCAGAAATCTGGAGAAACGAGTATAATCGTGCCAGAAAGCTGAAGTTGCAGATTGATTAAGCTGCTTTAATTCATATTTTTTTTTAAACTTTTTTAAAGGAAAATAGATGTGCCTAAATTACAATAAACACGATAAGCCTCAGTGGTCAAGATTTATGCGGTGAATACATTGTTAATTCAAATATGCATTTTGCATCTACACTTCTCTATAGCGTAGAATTCCGGTCTTGATCGTGCTTGCGTTTCACAATTTATTTTCCCGATTGCCTTGAAATTGAAACTGAAAATCTAGTTTTTCTGGTGCAGAAAGTGTTATTTACAATCATTTCGACATATTTGAGACGCATGTAGTGGGTTAAGAAGCAATGTGGCATAAGAACTTTAACCTTTTTGCAACGGTAATATACTTAGTGTTCGTTTTGAATATTTTTGAAAAAAATGATTAATAGATTTTTGATCGTTTTGAAAAATTGTTGTTTACTATAGTTTTGACCTTTATAAAGTGCTATTTACTATAGTTTTGACCTTTTTGAAAAAGTGTAATTTAGTAGATTTCACCTTTTTGAAAAAGTTATTTAATAGTTTTGACCTTTTTGAAAAAGTTATTAACTAGTTTTGACTTTTTTAAAAAAGTGACATTTACTAGTTTTTACAGTTTTGGAAGTGTTATTTACTAGTTTTGATATTTTAAAAAAGAGTTATTAACTAGCTTTGACCTTTTTGAAAAAGTGTTATTCACCAGTTTTGACCTTTTTGAAAAAGTGTTATTCACCAGTTTTGATCTTTTTTAAAAAGTGTTATTCACCAGTTTTGACCTTTTTGAAAAAGTTTTATTCACCAGTTATGACCTTTTTTAAAAAGTTATTTACTAGTTTTGACTTTTTTGAAAAAGGGGCATTTACTAGTTTTGACAGTTTTGGAAAAGTGGCATTTACTAGTTTTGACAGTTTTGAAAGTGGCATTTACTAGTTTTGACAGTTTTGGAAAAGTTAGTTTATAGAACTTTTGTAAAGCATTCTTTCAATGGTCCCCCAGTTTGGACTAGGTTAAGCCAAAGAGATGCTCGGCGTACGCTACAATGCTTCTTTACTACCGCTATGCACTGTTTCTATGCTTTTCCTTTTATGGTAGCTGCTTTTGAAGTGTGTATGCCATAGTTCTGTAATTGAAGTAGATGTCCGGATTTGAAACTAAAGGCCAACAAATCAAGTCTAAAACCAGCCTGGCTGCTGCCCATAGGAAAAGTTCATATATATCATTAGGTCAACAATTTTCAAAGTGACAAGTGTGTGACGTAAATGGGTCTAATTTTTACGAATCTATAATGTGAAAAACTTGTCTATTGAATTTTCCAAGCTGTTTTAAAAATATTATATTATACTTGCAAAAATATTTAAAATACCTCGTCAGTGCAATCCCAGTCGTTTGTTAATCTACTATTGCCCGCAAAAATATAGCTAATACATTAAAATTACCATATAAATTATGCATTATGTGTCAAGGGTACGCACATAAGAAGGTACTTATGATCAGTGTGATAGATTAAAATATAATTTGTTAGTTTTGCATTTCCTCATTTTTATACACTAAAGCTCAAGATTGGACGACACGGACCGTCAAAACAACAATAATATAATTTCCTATTGTTAACAGTCCTTTGTGAATTTAGGTTTTTTTTAAGGAATATTTTTAGGCTTTTTATTTTACTTTTTGAGCACACATTGGTGTGCATTACGTGCACTGCCTGTTAATCAAACATAAGACGAAATTATGACGTAGGTAGCTGTCAAGTTTCTGGTTGGAAGTGCTACTTTACATTTAGGTGCAACTATCGCATCAGTAGGATATTAAAGAGATGGCTATGCTGCTGTAGACAGTGATGTGATAAAGTAAGACGCATTTACATAATACAATAACAAGTTGTAAAATCACACACCAACCTCTAAATAAGATGCCATGCAGGCAAAGCCTGATTGTTTCTTGATTTAATCCTTTTTTATGTATTTTGTATAATAGTGCTTCCAGTTCCAGCCGTTTGTATTGTAAAAAAAAAAAGGAAACTGGTCCCATTCAACTGTTTGGAAGGTCAGGAAGGAAAGCTCTGTTACTTTTTTAAAGCTTTTGATTTCTAAAAATATATTGTTTTATGGGATACATCAAGTGTCACAAGCAACTTACCGATATTGGAAACTCCAATTTACATAATTAGTGCGATGCGATGTTAGGTAACATGAAAGAATGCGTAGTTTCTGATTTGGTAAATGCATCTGGTACTGGTTTGGGATTAATTAGCTTTAGTTCTTCAGAAGCAGAATTGTTTTAGTTATTAAATGCTCGCAGATGCAATCGATTGAGAAACAAAGTATGTACAGTTCCTGCAGACACTGTAACGGAAATTTGATTTCTGTCATTGGAGTTGAATTATACTTCTTTTCCAATTTTTTCCACCTTCTCTCATTGGAAAGCCCTATTAATTAAGCAATACAATGTAGTGAACTGTTGGGCCACTATTAATGACTGTTTTTTTGTATTGGGCTGGATCCGCATCTGGTATTTTATGGATACCACACACCTCACTCTCCATGACCGTAAAATCTATTGCGAATTACAGTAACACATTGCTTTGAGGAATTTCTATGTAGTAACTTGATAGGTAGCACGAAAGTGCAGCAAGAAGCTCTTTCAAGAAACTCCATTCAAAACCCAAAATGTAAAAAAACCATGAGCCTCTAGCATGCAGAAAAAATATTTTAAAACTCTGCTTATTGAGAGATAAACGAATACAGAAATCCTCTGGCACCCCAGCAAGAGAACGATAATGTCACGCAAAGGAGAAGTCTAAAGAAATGCAAAGCGTCCTATTGCCTGCCTAATCACTTTACGGTCACTTGCACGACAGATTTGCAAAGCAGGTCACTCACCAGATGGTGAGACAAAACAAAATCTACCGGAGCTGGGCCAAGTACACCAGAAAAAGGCGAAACACGAGATCGAAATGAGGCACGGTGTATGTGACTAAGTAAGTGAATTAAATAAATCTTGAAACTGAAACTAAAATAATGTTGAGTGTATCATATCTTTAATTTAATACTAAATAAATAACAAAGAATTGGATTTGAATTTACACAAAGAAATTTTAGTTTACATGAGTAGCCTGACCACACGTCAGGATTGTGTGTAAGATTTTTAGAAGTGGCCGATGGGCCGAGGGTTGCGATTGCTTAAATGGAAAAATACACTTACGTCACACTGAACGAAAATTAGTAAGTAGAGCACCTTTCACATTTTTTACAGAACACTGGAGCCACACGAACAAAGAATGATTTTTACTGTAGTTTTCCATGGGATCCAAATAGCAGTTGACATAAACTAATGACGACTATTAACTACTACTTATTCACAAACTACGAATGCAGTAAATTTACCTTAAATTAGAATTAAATGACAAAGCTCACTAAACACTGAGAAAAACTGAATACACGACAGTTAAATATACCCACTCTCAGCTATGCGCATCCTTTAGATCTCCACTTATAACGACGCTATATAAACTATAGTAAAACCATGAGGCCTATGTTGTAAGTTTCACAGAAAATGTCAATGGTTGACCTCATATAACTCATGATCTAGCTCTGTCCGGGACTCAATATTTTTACCTAGGTTTTCCCTCTCTATGAGGAACCCGTGACACAAATAAAATCTTAGAACGATTCACTAATGAAAAAGTTACAGTCGTTTCAAGGAACCATGTTATCCTATTTAAGTGGGATTGCGGCCTACCTAACTGATAACGGAAGCTCCGTTCTCTACATTTAATGCAGTACAATATACAGAATGAGCGGCAGACTGAACACACGGGAATTGAAATTCTGTGCTCAATTGTGAATCAATTGACAACTCCGGAAAACCGGCTAGTGTACGACCCCCACCCCCACCCCACAGTATGGATGAAGGGTGACAAACTAGACCCCGTTGTAGGAGTCCGGACGGGGCCAGCCTCTCCAAAACCGGTCAGCCTCGGGTGAAACGAAACAGAATTCCAGAGACTGATTTAGGCTTTTCGTTTGCCCATGTCACACACTGCAAGTCAACACACCCGGGTATTTCGTCACAAAAAAAACAATCCACCGCACAACGTTACGTGACGAACACATTCCAGTACGCTAGTTGAGCTGGTGTAATGCATCCCTGTCAGCTTAGAGAAGCATAGAGTACCAGCTCTCACCACGCGTCCACTTACCTCAACAGCGCTGACCGGATAATGACTGTTGCCTATGCTGTGAAATAAAAACTGAATTGCAATGCTAGAAAGTCTGTTGTTTGATTTTGTTTGGTAGTCCGATGTTTGCTTTTCATTTATTCTTCATCAGATCGTTATGCTGTGTAAATGTAAAGGTAAAAAAAGTAATTTAATTAAAGAAGTTGAATTTACAATAACCCAGCGACAATAATAAACTCTAAGTCTTAAATTGAGTTGAAAGTTTGTCAGTAAGTTAGTTGTCGATAATGTTGCTGTTGTAAAACTTTAAAGTAGTGTCAGTATGTCTGTGTATTTCCTACATGAATTTCACTGAAACTACGCGGGTCTCTATTAATACGCGGGTCACCGGAAGTATTTTCAGTGTTTAATGTTTAAATGTACAGAAATTAGTGTGAACTTAACTTTTTAGCCTGAATACTATGCGGGTCTCTATGAATGCGCGGGCTTCCAATTGTACGCGGGTTTTGGAGGAGCTGAATGGAATAGTACGCGGGTGTTCTACTAGAGAGTTTACGGTAGTTAGTTTCTATCCCTTATAACTGTCCCAGCCAACGAGCTAGGCGTTACAGTATATACCTACCTGCTACCTACCTTTTAATATCTCAAGCCTTCCCATATCTCGTGAGCGGCGTTCTTTACCTACACACAGTACTGTAGCACCCAGCAATACGAAGCAACACGCAATCTTGTAACTTCAAACAGTGAATCATCTAAAACCAAATTAAATCTGAAAATAAAACGTATGACCGTGTACTACTCATTTTTCTGTCTGCCGCCCAACACCATACTACCTATGTATAATGACAGCTTACTAATCAAAATGCGCCCCTATCTTATTCCAAGCATTAAAAATCTAACTTTTTAAATCTTTACCTTAAAACCAGAATTAAAGTACCAAAAAATGTAGGTAAGGAATACTCTTAGTTAAATAGTAAAGTTAAATAATGAATTGCACGGCAGACGCCTAAGTAGGCCATTAGTGTGTGTAAGACATTGTTTAATAATTTTACTTTTTAAGGTCATTTTACGCTCAACATAATTTCACTCTTGGCGTGTAGGTACTTGCTATGTATAAAGCGTTACAAGCCAAGTGGCTACTAATTAAGCCGTATAAAAAAAATAACTACCTAAATTTTGACATTTAAATTTTACACATGGCTGCCGCACTATCTTTATGCTGGGCTGCTTCGTCCGTCCGTCCGTTTGTACGTTCAATGGGATACATGGCTCCCTATACTATATAGCATCCACATATTTATAATAAATATAAGCTGACACTGAAATCCACAATTCATATTATTGTTAAATTAAACTACTTGAAAGTATAATGTCCGTCCGTCTACGTATAGCGCTGGGATTGTAATTTTAATTTTAGGTGGTTGTGACAGGCACACAGTGTGAGACTTGAAGTTAAAGTTTATTTTACACTCGTCAGTCTTTCTGTAAATGGTGAACTTGACACATCACACATCGGGTGGTAGTTTTAGTAAATAAATTCAAAGAAAATTTCTGCAAATAGCTACTAAATTAGAATACATATTTAAAAAAAAGTGTAGTTTTTTAAATTCTGAATGGAATTTAAAATTGATTGAGTGATCACCAGCAGCAGTAATTTGTAGTGAAAATAATTTTTTGAAAATTCAAAATGTCACACGTCAAAATGAATGCATCGAAGGACCTGACGGAGAAGGAAGTGACGGCTGTAGAAGAGGTAAATTTTATTTTTTTAAACACATTTTTTAAAATTATTATTGCATTTTATTACTAACAAAATTGTTTAATTTCAGATACGAAAATTGCTAGAAGACAAAGGCTGGATTGAGGACCGGAAATTGAAAAGCAATACATTTTTAGTGCGGTATTTGCGAGCTACTAAATTTAATTTGGAGAAGGCAGAGAAGCTCGTTAAATTCTACTACGATTACATTCAAAGTCAAAAAGTCCCGCCAAACGTTCTTCTCAAGACTGCCTTCCCGGAGGATTTTAGTGAGCAGTTCAAAAGTTATGTGGGCGGACGGGATAATGAAGGACGGCCACGTAATTTTTTTTAAATTATAATAATTTTTTTTATAATTACATAATAATTATAATTTTTTGTAATACAAATAGAAGAATGCATTCCTTTGCCATTGCAATTGTAAGCCTTTATTGCAGGGCAATATAATGCAATGCTATGCAATCCAATGCATGCCGCCTGCACTTGCAGTAAAGTTAATTGCAACAAATTACATTACAAAATTAGCGTTAAATCTCCCATTAGCATTGTGTGCTCATATTTACGCTATAAAATGAATTAATTGCATTTACATTTTTTGTTTTACTTAAGTTACAGCTTCGCTTTACAGCTTTTATACCAACAATTGGCTCTGTTGTAAAACCTGTGGCTGTTTTTTTCTGTTGTTAAAGAAATTAATTTTATGGCATTTTGTAGTCATAAAATGGGTAGCCATGAGTGAAGGTAACTTTAACTTTGGTCGGTTTTAAAGGTAAAAAAAGTACGATGGAAAACTTCGTTTTATAGACATATATAAATAGAAGCTTTTGAGTGTAGGCTTGTCACTGCAACGTTTTGCACTCTCCGCCCTCCGGAAAACATGCAAACAGGCCGTTTTGCAGCTTTTTACACTTTTAAGGACTACCGCTAGCGTTTACTATATGTATCATGTGGAGCGTTTAAAAAGTAATTTGAAACTTTGAAAAAAGGCCAAATACAGTATTTTTACTTCAAAAAGGGCTAAATACGGTATTTTAACACTTTCAAAAACGGCAAATACAGTATTTTTACATTTTCAAAAAGGGCTAAATACGGTATTTTGGTACTTTGAAAACGGCGAGTACAGTATTTTCACTTTCAAAAAGGGTTAAATACGCTATTTTTACACTTTGAAAAACGGCTAAATCCAGTATTTTAACACTTTCGAAAAGTGCAAAATTCAGTATTGTGACTTCTAAAAGGGTTGATTACGGTATTTTAACACTTTCAAAAAGGGCTAAATACGGTATTTTGAAACTTTCATAAACGGCCAAATACAGCATTTTTACACTTTCGAAATCGGCTAAGCACAGTACCCTGACACATTTAAAAACGGCTAAACACATTAGAAGCTTCCACAAACAACTAATTCTCAATATTTTCACACTTTTAGAAACGGCTAAGTACAATAATATTTCTGACATTTGACATTTTATAGCCCACAATATGTACTAACTATAGTGAGTTTTATACTTTCAAAAAATTTCGAACTATAAGAGCTTCAACAGTTTCTGCTAAAGCCAAGGTAAAAAAGTATAGATAGTCTATTTTGAATGAAACAAAAACAAAAGCACCCTAATAGCAATTCTTACGGCGAAAAAAATAAAATCCTAATTCCAGATTCTAATCGCCAACGCCTACTATAAGACAATAGGGAAAGGTAACGATAAAACAAAAGTACAGTTTAAAAATGTGAGCACAAAAAACATACAAATGTCGCTTAAAACATAAAATTTGAAAACAAGTGAGTAGCTGAACACTGAAGAAGGTTTTGGCTAGGATGAGGAAAAATTAAAAACACAAAAAAACAAAATGAAGGCAAAAAATTCCGAGATTAATCTCCTTCAAAGTTAAGTGTCGTTTCGACACGTGTTTCATTCTTTTTTTTTCTTTTGGGTATTTCTGCTTTTTTTCTTCGAAGCGTATCGAACTTGAACGCGTGTTCGAGGCGTGAAAGGGATTCTGAATATTTGCACCTTTTAAATAGCACTAAAGTATATATGTACAAACTGACCAATTACACCAAAGGAAATCACCTAATTATATAATAATTATAGTTGAATCTATGCAAGTACTCAAGTTAGTTATGCTATACCTATAAACTATAAACGTAGTTGCATCACCCTTTTTACTATTTACACTTTTTACGCTGGTATTAAATCACTATTTATTTATTCGTAACTTATGATTAGCCAAAGCCCATAGCTACAGTACGCAGACAGGCAAACATTTTAAAACACAGGAATGTTAAATTGATTGGTCATAAAAACAGAGCCTAAAATACATTTTTTTATACTAAAAGGTGCAATTTTTTGTGCAACAAAATGTAAAAACAAAAAATACATATTTTTTAGGCATTTTTGCATTACAAAGTGTGTAATTTTGGGGTTATTTGTGAATTATTGAAACTTTTAAACCGTTCGTGGAAAAATGCTTTAAAAGAGGATTCCACAGACTTAGGTACCTTATCAAAACTGTCAAATCCAGTATTTAACAGATTCAAAATGTATAAAATAAGATATTGACATTTTAAAAAAGGTCAAAAACCCGAAAATAGCATTTTTCGAAAAGATTATAGCTTACCTATAAAACTATAAATATATAACATTTTCAGAGGGTGCATAAAACAAGATAATAATTATTTCGAAAACACTCAAACCTCGGAAATGACACTACAAGAGGTGTCAAAACTGTAAATTGACACTTTTTCAAACTGTCCAAGCTAGTAATTAACATTTTCTAGAAAGTATAAAACAAGGTATTGACAGTTTAAAAAATGACATACACTCGAAATCGGTACTTTACAAAGCGCTCAAAAAACTTTAATTTTCATTTCCAATAAAAATGAAACAAGATATAATTCTTTTTAAGAAAACTTAAAAGTGTCAAAACTAGTGAATAATGCTTTTAAAAGGGTCAAAACAAGTGTTTAACATTTTTAAAAAGGTGTAAAACCAGATATTAAGGTTTTCAAAAACACTTAATGCTAATAAATAAAAATAACGCTTTCAAAGAACACTTGTACTACAGCAGTATTATCACTTTCAAACAGGTCAAAACAAGAAAGCCACACCTTTGAAAAGATGTAAAACTAGCTATACATTGCAGTTGGAAAAAAGGTTAAATAATTTTAGCGTTTTGCTCTCTCATTTTTGTGTGTTTTTGAAAACTTGCAGTTGTAATGATTCCCCATGCTGGGAAGTGGAATTTACGGAAGGCGATCTTAATGGGCCGGGAGCAAATGTTCATCTCCTACGTGCACAAGGTGGGGCTCATGATCGAGGCAGAGACGCTGGAGAGGGATGCGGATTACGGCATCTGCATCATGGACGTCAGCAATATTCCCTACGCCAATTACGTTCATCGACGGTGTAAGTTCAAAGATGCATTTACAACTTTTAACCTATTCGAAACTGGGGAACCATGGAGAGCATGTTTTACAAAAGATCTTAATTCTATAAACTAATTATAACTTTTTCAAAATGGCCAAAACTAGTAAATACCACTTTTTTCAAAACTGTCCAAAGCTAGTAAACAACAATGTTTTTAAAATGGTCAAAACTAGTAAATGTCACTTTTTCAAAAAGGTCAAAACTAGTAAATAAGACTTTTTCAAAAAGGTCAAAACTAGTAAATAACACTTCTTCAAAACGGTCAAAACTAGTGATTTACAGTTTTTCAAAATGTTCCAAACTAGTAATTAACACTTTTTCAAAATGGTCAAAACTAGTAAATGTCACTTTCAATAGGTCAAAATCTAGAAATAACTATTTTTAAAAACATTGAAAACAAAGTATATTACCGTTGCAAAAAGTTTAAACAAAAATTGTTGGATATTTTAAACTTTTGTTAAAAATAATTTTGAACGATTAAATTCCAGCTGTCGAGGTTCTCGTAGAATTGGTCCGTCACATGGAAAAGTGTGCCCCAGGAGTTCTTAAAAAAGTCTACTTTGTCAACGGTAAGTTAATTATTTTTTTAATCTTTGCCTCATGAATTAATCTCACTCATAATTCTTAATCTGTGACACTGAATTCGTGACTAACATTGAATTCTAAAGTGTCTTATCTTTGCTTGTTTAATCTTTGTGTTAATGGCTGTGCTGTCATTAAAATGTGTCAAGTGCGTGTCTAGCGAGATGATGCAAAAAAAAACACTTAAAAGTGACAAAGATTTTGGCATTTTTTTTTGTAGACGGTAATAATTATTGGTGTCAAAGTCTTGCGTCAATTTTGCTCGAGTTTTTAAACATTTTTTTCAAGGATGAGGCGCACGTTGCAATGGCAATAAAGCTTCGCTGCTGTTGGTGTTAAATCGTATTATTTTATTTATTTATTTTAATGGGTTGAAGGTGCTTTTGTTTTCGCATTTTGTGGGGCTTAATACGGTTGTGAGTGAAAGTTGGTCGTTTTGCTGGCTGTTCAGAAGCCAGTAATGAACCGTTTTATTCTTTTAAAAAGCAAAATCTTGCCTCCTTTGACATTTTTAAAAGGCGCTGTTGACGGTGTCATACTTTTTAAGAGCTGTAATTGACTGTTTTGCACTTTTTTAAAAGTAATATTTTACAGCTTTACAATGTTTCAAGAGCAACTATTTACTGTCATACAATTTTACAAAAGGAGTATTTTACTATTCTGCACTTTTTTAAAGGGCATAATTTACAGTTTTACACTGTTGTACATGCAGAGGTTATCGCTTTACATTTTTTTAAGAGCTGCCATTTTACTGTTTTACCTTTTTTCAAAAGCAGTAATTTCAAGTTTAGCACATTTTTAAAAGCACTAATTTACAGTTATATACACTTTTCTGAAGGTTGTAATTTGGAGTTTCGCTGTTTTTTCACAAGTAATAGTTTACAGTTTACACTATTTCTAAAGCAGTCATTTACAGTTTTACTTTTTTCAAATGCAATAGTGTATACAGCTGTGTACTTTTTCAAATGAAGCAGTAATTTCCAGTTTTGCACATTTCTAAAAGCACTAATTTACAGTTATAAACGTTTCTGAAGTTGGTAACTTTCAGTTTTACTGTTCTTTTAAAAGTTGTAATTTACAGTGCACACTATTTCGAAAGCAGTCATTTACGGATTTAAACTTTTCAAAAGCAGTTAATAACAGCTTTACACTGTTTCACAAGCCGTAACGTAAGTTTTGCACATTTTTAAAAGCGCTAATTTACAGTTATACACTTTGATGAAGGCGATAATTTGCAATTTTAATGTCTTTTAAAAGTGATAATGTACAGTTTACACTTTTTGAAAGCAATAATTTCCAGTTCTACTCTGTTTAGTACCTCTAATGTACCCTAAAAGCCCTTTTCAAATCCTGTAATTTACAATCGTCCACATTTTTGAAACTTGTAAATCATCTGTTTTTACATTATTAAAGTCTAATTTGAAATGGATTTTCTACTTTTTAGCGCCAAAGCTGTGGATAGCCCTATTTGCCGCTGTTCAAGCCATCATAACGATAAATGCAGAAATCATAACGTATGACTCCCACGATAAAGTATGGAAGCTCAAATTGCGGGAATTCATTCCAGAGGAAGGCATTTGCCCAGAATTTGGCGGGACTTGTAAAAACTATACAATAGTTTAAAGTTTCCCCCCCAAAAAAATAGTTCATTGTCAAAAAAAAAGCATTTGTCATAATTCCAGTCTAGTTTACCACCAAATACATACCGTAAAACCATCGGATTTTTACTCTCAAGTTTTAATTTAAAATAAGTAAAATGCCTAATACCAAAACACGTGTACATACAATCAAAGTTACCATAATTTACCACCAACAATCCATCATTTATAAATTATAAATTGATTCCAAAGATAATAAAATGCTAATAGTTTTAAAACAAATTGCAAAAACAATGCGCAATGTGACGTAATTATTACTTTTGTAATTCATTTTATACATTTAATTGTCATAATTAATTATTATTACTTTGATAATAATTTAAGGAACTTCAATGCCACTTTCTTATTTCTTGCAATCTTGCAATAAAGAACAGAAATTTAATTAAATTGAGTTACCAATTTAAATAATATTTGGTAAGAAACAAAAAATCTGTCTTTGAAGCATTGCATCGGTGGTGGGGGTCAACTTAAGAACGTTTTGCTCTCAAATTTTTCATAAAAATGAAGTTTTGCCCCGCTAAGATCGTAATTGTAACTTTTGCCATCATTGCCAGCATTATTTGTGTGGATGGAAGCGTTGATGTGCAATCTGGTCAGAATGACGATGATGAAGATTTTACAGCTTTTGAAAGGAGCATCAAAATGCCCTCGAAACTCCACGGGATTAAAGTAATTGGCGATTCTGTCGATGAAATTGACGATGGCACTCAAGGCAGAAAAGTGAAGGTAATTTGAGTCAATTTTGAAAACAAAATTATATTTTAAAAAAAAACGATATTTTTTGATGAATTATTTCAGATCCCAAAAATAAGTGATGGAACGCCCATTTACCATGCTGGCCACGACAAGCAACACCGACCTTGTAAGAATTTTGATAAAAAAGTTTTTTTTTAAAAATAACTAAAACTATTTAATTTTTTTTAAATAACTTTTTTTAAATTCTAGTTTGGGTCTTTGACATGGGTCGAGTGGGCCTTCCAAAATTCATTGCTGAAAAGAAAACTAAAAACTTGCTCAAATGGCTGACGGTCATTTACGAGGAAATGCAAGAAAGCATTGAGGATGCTGTGGCGGAAGGTCACAACGTGACTGGCTACACGTTCGTTTTTGATGTTGGCGGGAATTTTTTGTCTCATTTTTCTTCAAGAAAACGTTAGTATTTTTGAAATAATCATCATTTTTTAAAAACATTGCAGTTTCAAAAAGGCTTACAACTAACACCATATTTTATTCATTTATTTTAGTAATGGCGGGAGTGAAGCTAATGGTAGACTATTTTTTGGAAGATGACATTTCGTTAAAACTGCAAGATGGCGCTTTCATTAATGGTAATTCTATTAGTATTACAGTATTAAGAAGTTAATTATTTTTATGATATATCCTTTTTTTTTAAACAAAATTTGAATTTTGTAATTTTTAACAAGTTTTTGTTTTGTTTTGTTTCCTAGTTGGCCCCCTCACTGCCCTCTGCTATGAATCTCTTGGAATGAAAGAATCACCAGTATTAAAAAATCTACCCGTTTATGGGACAGACGTCAATGTTTGGAAGGCTGCACTTTTAGAAAAAATCTCGAAGGACCAATTGCCCCCTGAATTCGGTGGGGAAACGACGGGCTACACCCCGGCGGCCCTGTTTCCTATCAAAGGAAAAACTGAATTGTAACTTTCACGAAATTATTTACAACAAAAAATGAGAAATTCGGCCTTTCTTTACCAAAAATGATCAATTATTTTTTACAGTATTTTAACATGCGTTGTTAATGTACATATTTATCTAATTTGAGTACTTTTGCACTAATTTTACTTGACTAATAAAAATAAAATCAGGATCTTCTTTTAATCAGAAATTCTTTTCTTAAGCATCTCATTAGATTTTTATTAAATACAAATAAAATAAATTGTATATATGTTTTATAGTAAATGATCATTGCAGTGTAATACATTTTTAAATTTAGAGTCACTGAATATAGCGAACAAAATAAAATTTAAATTACAGACTCTAAACACCAACGCCTACGCCTACAATAAAACAGTAGGGAAAGGGAACGAAAAAACAAAGCAACGAAAAATTGGTTTTCAAAATTTGTTTTTTTTTAAAAAAAAAACGATATTTTTTTATGAATAAATTATTTCAGATACCGAAAATAAGTGATGGGACGTTGGGACGAACACAACACACTTTTTTACAACTTTTTCAAAACAATCAAAGCTATAGTAAATAACACTTTCAAAATATCAAAAATCTATAGTTACCGTTTTCAAAATGGTCAAAACTACAAATTACAATTTTCAAAAACATGCAAAACTGAGTATATTACTGTTTCGAAAAGGTTAAAAAAATTTCACGGAATTATTTACAAAAACCTTTCTTTAACGAAAATGAACAAAAAGGTTTTAACATGCGTTGTAAATATTATCAAAGTAACTGGGGTTTGAGGGAATGACTATATGGCCAATGTACAATGTGTAACCCTGGTTTTAATTAAGGTACACTTTGGAGATATTAATTATCGTGCTGGGCCCAATTAACGATAAAGATGAGTAGTGGTATTTGCGAGAGTGGCAAGAGTGCCGTGGAAGCGATGCTGTTTAAGTTAATGCCTAAGAAGCTCGGGATGAA
>JAQFZC010004469.1:0-16047 GCA_034695205.1 Dicyrtoma fusca | reverse complement strand
ATGAACAAGCAACTTCTGCCCGTGAGATTCAGTATGCCGTTCGTGGGCGATATTATTTTCTTAACGCATGGATTGAAGTATAATTTCGAAATGATTCTCTTTTGTAAGCTTACAATATATTTAAATGGCATAAATAATGTGCCGAATACTAACTTGACTTAGTTATTTCAACGTTTCATTAATGATAATTTTCCATTTTATTTATGATTCCTTTAAGGGGGTCCATGGGCACCATTCGAGAATAATTGGCACTTAAAAGAGGATTTCAAGAAAGTCGCAAAGCGTAAAGAGCTAGCACAGTCTCTTGCAAGTAGAATTCTCTGGGTTGGACTTGCTAATTTAATTCTTGCCCCTGTCATTTTTCTCTGGCAAATTCTCTATTCCTTCTTCAGCTATGCCGAGGTATTTTAAAAATGTTATTCCGTATTTATTTTATTATCGCGTGTATGGTTACTTAATACGAGTAACGAGTAAGTAAAATTGTTCATTGTACTCTGTATGGTTACAGAATGTAAAGCGTGAGCCCGGGGCACTGGGAGTTCGGCAGTGGTCAAGGTATGGAAGGGTCTATTTAAGACATTTTAACGAACTGGAGCATGAGTTCAGTGGCCGATTAGTCCGGGCTTATAGACCTGCCTTTAAATACATGGGTATTTTCAATTCACCGTTGATGACTGTCATTGCCAAGTAAGCTCCTACAGCCATAATATTATTACATAATATTATCATTTAATATATTGTCAGTGTTGAATAGTTGTACGTTATTTTAATTTCCTCTCTGTTACTCTGTATAGAAACGTCGTATTCATCACAGGTGCAATGCTTGCTGTTCTCACTGCATTAACAATTTGGGATGAAGACGTTATCACCGTTCAACATGTTTTACTTGTTGTTACCGTCTTGGGTTCTGCCATGGCTATTTTTCGGTTAGTTCAGAAATTCAGAACAGTGGTGTTTATTATTTACAATTATACAATGACACCCCCAGCTCTGTAAGTAGTATGATTTAGTAACCCAGAAGATACCATATTCATTTTTTACATTTTTAACATGTTGGTTTTTTGCAATTTAGCGGCTTTATTCCTGACGAACATCTTATATGGTGCCCCGAAAAACTGTTGACAGCTGTGTTGGCCCACGTTCATTATTTCCCAGATCATTGGAAAGGACAAGCGCACACCAACAAAACACGAGATCAGTTCGCATTTCTGTTTCAGTACAAAGTGGTCAGTGTTCAAATATCCTTATAAAAGTCTGTGTAATTCTATCTGTGCTTGAATACTCAAAACTCGTGATTGTTTTATTTTCTGTGATTTTTATTTCTAAGTGAATAATTTTACCCATCCATTTATTTGTCTGTAGGTCTACTTAGTCGAAGAGCTTTTGTCCCCAGTGGTAACACCCATCATTTTGCTGTTCTACTTGCGACCAAAAGCACTGGAAATTGTAGACTTCTATCGTAATTTTACTGTGGAAGTTGTGGGAGTTGGAGATGTTTGCTCTTTTGCTCAAATGGATGTTCGAAAACATGGCAATCCAACCTGGCAAGCTCAGGCGAATGAAATGGATACTTCCGACGCGGATCATGAACAGCTTAATAATAACGCTTACGCTCAAGTAAGGGCGGTATTATTTGTTCAAAACGTTGATGTTTCTATTAACCATAAGGCATTACTTTATAAAATGTTTTATCTTTAAAGGCCGAAAACGGTAAAACTGAATTGTCGTTGGTTCACTTTACTCATACAAATCCGGATTGGAGACCACCACAGGATTCTGGAAACTATATCGCGAACTTGAAGGAGCGTGCTGTACGAGATGCTACTAATTTGCCCACTGTACTAGAAGAAAATCCCTTATTTTCGTCACTCAATTCTATTTCTTCTTTGGGGGGTGATGTACGTAATCTTATAAAATTATCTCTTAATTGAGTTATTTTTACTCATAAACCATGGAGTATTGCAGTTGATTAACTTAATAATGTTTGTTTTTTATAACTGTTATAGTGCTGTAGTGTAGTAAATAAGTTCATGCACGATCGTTCTCTGATGCATCTGAGCGGTCCGCCTGGACTAGGTGCCAGTATTATTCTGAATGGACCTGCGAGTATCGGTGTGGATCAGCAGCAACTACTACTGCAGCAGCAGCAACCACAGGGTCAGCATGTTTCTTTTAGAGGCTTCCTCAGTCGACATGAAGGGCCTGTTTTTGGTCCGGCCAGAGGAATTGTGTCAGGAATTCATCATAGTGGGTCGTCTGGAGTACAGACCGGGAGCGTTTTTCCACAGTCAAACAACATAAGTTTTGCAAATAGCTTTGCTCACTACCCTTACCAGAATCAGCAGTCCGTAATGCCATCACAAGTGTTCAGGTCACCGCAGCAAGGAGGTTCGGATTTGGATAGCCTTAATCTGGAGGGAAGCTCATTGAATATGTGTGTCGATGCTCTTTACATTCATGAACTGCATCATCAAGAGGTAGTGTAATTTTAAATTTAAATTTGTTTTGTAAATATTAAACGATCTACAGCTGTGGTCAATATTTTACTCTCTTTCTTGGTATTTTTCGCAGCTACGACGTCGCCATATAAGAAATTCCAGTATGGGTGCTATCCATAATCAATCCTATTCAACGTATCAGGGCCAGGGACATGGCCAGGGATTCTCACAGCATCAGCATCATCAGCCACTACTCCATCAAACTCAATACCAAAGTCAGCAGCAACAATTATTTTCTCCAGGAAGTCAAACCCATCCCTCTTCACACGGAAATAATCCACTTCCACCCCAGCCCCAGCTTCAGCAGTCGCAATTACAACAATCCACAGTCAATAAGTCATCTTCCGAAAAGACTCCACTTCTCCAAACTGGTTCAAGTCATCACTCACATCCTTTCTCTTGATGTTATTATCTTTTAAGTTGACTACTTCACACTTTTACTTTTACCATTTTGTATAAATAATTTCTACATTATTAATTATTATGTACCTACTATTCTTTGGTACCTAGTACACCTATATTATGTGTAGTTATTAGTTAATTATATATTTTAATTATATATATTAACGAAACAATGAACTGACGATTCATTATTGCTAACGTAAAATTAGTCCTATGCTATATCTGTAGCGTAGCGTAGTTGCCAAGTAAAGAATTTTGATGTATTCTTTATATTAATTGAATTGCATTGAAATTAAAATTATTTTCATGGAATTTACACTACTACTGATTAGTACTGATTTGTATGTACGTACCTATCTACCTTTTTTGAAATTTTGATGTTAAGCGTATTTTACGTATTTTAGAAAACTGTAATTTTTAAACCATAAGTGTTTCTCAATTTTTAATTAAACTAGGTAAGTAAAGTACCTATAAGTAAAATGATTTTACGTTTTAAACACATTCTTGTGCATTTCTTTTGTATACCTATAATGATTCTAAATACTATAATAATGGAATATATGAGTGTGTAATGATAGTTCATATATTGATATTGATACATGATAATGATATCCTAGCAAAACAAAGAAGCGATCAGATCAAGAGATCAACGTACACAATTACGTTTTCTTGCAACGTCCACTTGATCTTTAATTAAGTAAATACATGATGTACAGCTACAAGAATGTATTTTTAAGTTTTGTAAGTAATTGTAATTAGAGCGCACTTTTATTATTTTTAGCTTTTAGCTACTTTGTAACCCTATCCTTTACTAGTTCGTACTGTCGCCTTTGAAATACATACCTAAGTCCTACATGGAAAAATAAATCTCAGAGTTGTAAAAATAGGCTTTCAGAATATTTGTAAACGACACACAGGTCAGTCAGGCTTTCACCTGTGCTGTGACCTGTTGCACACATTTAAACAAACAAAAAAATATCAACCTACAACTTGAATTACTTAAAAATGTGGGTAAGCTCACGTTTTTTACGTGCTATGCAGCCCTGTTTTGCTTATGTAGGGGATGAAATGCGATGTTGTAATAAAAAATACTGTTTTTCAAATAATTTAGTGATTATCGTTAAAAGAGATACTATGAATGTACAAAGGTATGATACATAAGAAGAATTACTGTAATATTTAGTGAGTATACTATACAATTTGTGGTAGGCACATACATAGTTTGTGATTTTACCAGATTTTAAAGTGTGATAGATAATATGGATACAAATTGTCTGAGTCGTTTTTTAGCGGATAGTTTTGGATTTTGGAGTTTGTAAATATTTTTTAGTTATTATTGTGACTTCATAGCACAATGCGCAGTGTGTCGATCGAACCTACCTAACCTGTCTATCTCTGTCCTACTACTCCTAACGATAAAAATGATATTACATAATAAATTAGGTAAGGAATACATACAAACAAAACAAAATGTTAAATGTTGGTTCTTCTATGATAGTCGTAGTAATAGTCATAATATATATTACTACAATTTTAATAATTCAGTAATAATTCACAAATACCTTAATCCATTATAATAATTATTGTGATTAGTGTATCAGTAATTACTGCTGTGTGTAAAAATGCTTAATACTAACTACTATTGTGGTAAATAAAACAAAAATGATAATAACGGCTATAGGGTGTACTCGGTTGACAGTTAGAGTGACATTTTCTGACTACCTACGTATAGTGTAGATGTTTATCATTAATTATGTGCGAACGTGCAATACTTATGTAATGATTTAATTGAAATGTAATTAATGATTTATTTGTAGGTATTGTGGTCAAAGGTCAAATTAAAAATAGAAATTAAACTACCTACCTGCACCACAACGGATAGTTCCAGCTCCGATGTGGGTTTTAGTCACCCGATAAATTAGGAAATTAAATACCTAGGTAATTAGTTAAAATAAATACTTCGCATCGCACTTTAAATAATAATAAATTACCTAATTACTGGTACTTACATTAAGTAAGTAGTCAACCTTGAACCTACTAACATAAATATACCACCAAAATTGGTACCAATACGCACTCACGTGGTGTAGTTGGTAGCTAGTTAACTAGTTAGTTAAGTGGAACTGTAAAGAAAGGTAAAGCCCGATAATAATAATAATAATAATAATGACAGGCTAATTAAGAAATTATTGTGAATTAAATGTGTTAAAAGCGGAAAACGGCCACGAAATAAATAAACCAAGTATTTACTAAAAAAAAATGATTGACAAATCGTTTAGTTTTAGTTTTTGCATAATATTTTTGTTTATTTTGCATATTTCACGTATTTTTTGATATATTATATTATTTTGATACAAATGTAGATATATATTATGTACTATCTGTAATTTTATTGGAACCCACTTGAAAAATTATCTTATATATTCTTATATAAATCTATAGTTAGACATATTTTTCTGGTTCTACAATGTAGGTATAATTACCGTATGTACCGTACTCGAGCCGGAGCCATCATGCTTCCATTTGCACAATAATTTTTTATTTTCATACTTTTCTTTTAACCATCATCGTTATAAATTATAAATATGAAACCATTTCATGTGTCACAGCGTGTACAAAGTCAAAGTCAATACCACATTATACTATACTGTAATTAATCGCCTAATTTTAGCTATAATTAATTAATTAGCTTAACTTTACTTAATCCGCTATATTCACGTATTAAAAGTTACAACGTATCTTTCACCTACCTACTTAATTTACGCAGTGACGCAGTACTAGTACGACTTATACTTATACAACCACAAACTAATAATAATTTATTAGTAACTACTACGTCTATATTTTTACAGAGTTTGATTTAACACAAGTTTTAATGTTACGGATGTTTTACTAATAATTATTTCAATTTTCTAAAAAAAAAAGATTTGACCGAAATTAGTAGCACGGTTAAATATATTCATTTTTTCTTGCCTTTACAGTTAAATAAAACACAAGCATTCATCAATCAATAGAGTATTAAGTACTGCATGCAGTTTGTTTATTACTTCTGTTTCTGCCTGCACTTGGGCTCCGGGCTACGGCCACTTTGGGAGAGAATATAAAAATCAAAAATCTTTTCTTTTAAAGAGGCTGCTTAAAAACAGAAAATAGCCTGCCTTTAAAGTTTAAATTATTTGGTATTGAACTATTTTTATATGATGTGCTGATAATTATGCACACACAACATCGAATCCCTGCACAATCTGTATTATTGACATTTAGGTAAGTAAAAATTGACACTGCTGTATTGCTTTTAAAATATTGTTAAACATTCTATTGAATTACAAATGACGAAATTATCTGTAAAGTAAAGCTTATTTCATTGTTTTTCAATAATCATTGTATCAGTTGGAAAATACGAAATACCTAAATACATTATGTTAATAAATATCCATCGTACTAATCGTACGCACTTCGGTAGGTATGCATTTCCCGTTTACGAAAAAATAATGAATTTAGGGAAGCGGATTCAAATTAAATAGGGACACATAACAAAACTTCTGGAAATTGGAAAACAATAGACAATAGACAATAATCATAAACTCCCAGTTCTTTAATATAGCAGTTCTATATCGTATTTCTTCTTCATAAATCCAATGTAAAACTGACAACTGATTCATAGTAATAATAGTTATTAATAAATAATTAATTATTGCTACTAATCGCCATGCTAGTAACTATTTAGGTGTATTATTGCAAAATCCAGGAGAGAATTTATTGAAAATGAAAGTTATTTAGATTAAGCTAAATACCTACTTTGAAGCAGTTGTCAAACTTCTTTGACAACTTTTTTTAAAAAAAGTTTAATATTGCGTGTATAATAAGTAGGTAGGTAGGCATCTACGCGTAAAAATCTCAGCTTCTGTAGTACAGCAGTTATTACGCTTAAAATACTTAACCGAAGCAAGTTTACTCTCTGTTGTATGACACTGACGTAGGTACTAGTAAGTGGTAGAACTTTTTAAGATTTGAATGTGCATAAAAGTATCGAAAATCGAAAAGGTAAAGAAATTATAGGTATAACATGTACTTAGTATTAAATTGAGTGTGTTTAGCTTACGAATAGGAAATAGAAAAAAGTTGAGTCAGTCATGAGAGTGTCAGAAAATTACAATTAACCGACCAAGCTAGATAAAAGTGTAATGATAACTATTACTTACTTTTTTCTTAAATAATTACAATTAAACCGAATTAAACTCGCAGTATTTCTAGTTATTAAATTAAAGTAAAAATTACTTAGGTAATTAATTACCTACCTAAATAAATTAACTTATTTTGTGCTTTTTACCTAAATAGTTTAGCTAGCTAATCCTTAATTAAGCAAATATTTTAAGCTACTATTAATTGTACGGTAAGAAATCTATTCCGTATGGCTAATTTTAAATACTAATCTACGCCTAAATCTAATTAAATATCTACCTAATTGTTTATACGTATCGTTAGTACACTAAACACTACAACTACAATACCTTCAAATATAATTTATAGGTAGGTACACACACTGCACTGTCTGTCGTGTTTCAATTTCAAAATTCACAATTCCACCAGAATTACTTGAAGAATCTTGTCAATTATAGTTTGAGGCATATTCTCTATGAAAGTTTTATCATTTTTTTTGTTAGGAAAATGTACTTAGACTTGACGTATCGTACAATTAATATCATGTTTTACATTTTCTTACACATAGGTAAGTTACCTAATTACTTCTCGACCCCACTGTCGCCATTATGTAAAATGTCCTGTACATTTTGGTATTTAGGAATTCATCTTTGAATACATCAGAATTTCTGTCATTATTTTTCCGTTATCAGATACGTAAGTATATGTGTTTAATATCTTATTAACTAGTACGCCGTTTATAGTAATTATATCGGAGTCTGAGCAGAGGTGTCAGTCAGAACAACACTAACAACAGAATCAAAATAATGGTGGTGGGAAATCGAAAGTCGACTCGATTATCCAATGAATTTTTATCTAATTCTTAAATCACCTGACCTGACCTGAAATCATTTAAGAAACAATACTCCAATAACAATAACTTTAAAAACAGTTAATAAAACTGTAAAAATTAGCATCAATTTATTATTACCTATTACAAAATCAAAATCAAGGCTATCGCGGCTGTAGCTGCACTAGTGCTTCTATCGTAGGAAGAAAATATTTCATTTCACATGGCGATGGATATATGTACGTATTGGAAACTTACTACCCAAAAATAATTGAAACTTAACTCAAACACAAAATTATGGACAAGGAAAATAAAAATAAGTAAACTGAGTAAATATAAATAAATACGCGAAAACACAAATTCATATTTAAGTTAGTCGCACTCTTCAAATTGAAAATTGTGATGCTGATAGGTATATATTCATTAAAAATATTCTCCCAACTTCAGATTCAGAATGAGTGGTCAAGTCTTTCCAAAAGTATTAAATAAATATAAAGGGTGAGAACAAACCCAAATAATACAACATTATATGAATAATAATTAAATTGAAAGTACTAAATAAAATACTTTATAGCAAATCCTCATCGTAAAAGAATGTATTCCTGATAAACTGTATGTCGAAGGTCATGTCGAAATCATAACCTGCCTACAACTGAATCAAAAAATCAAAAACTGTAAAACATTCCATACTTTGTATCGCGTACTTTTTGCTACTAACTATTTGGCTCTTTAAAAAACTTATAAATCGTACACTTTATCCATCTGAGACAAGATTTTTAAGCCCTTGTACGTAAGTATTATAAGCTTTAGAAAAACTATTACTTTAGCAAAAAGGTAGGTAGGTAGGTACAAATTATATGTACTTACTTATGATTCGTTGAAATATATACTGAGAATTACTGAATAAAATAAAACGTAGAATAACTGAGTGAAAATATTACTTTTTAAAGTGTTAGACGACGAGGAGGGCATCAAACAATGTTGTGCTTGACATGTATTTTGACGTGTCTCTTGAGATTTTCGGATTTACTAAATTTCTTCTCACAGAGATGACAAAGGTAAGGTTTTTCCCCGGTGTGTGTACGAATATGATTGGCAAGGAGAGTTTTCGTCCGGAAGGGCTTGTTGCAGACGTGGCAGGTGTAGGGCTTCTCCCCAGTATGGATCATCAAGTGTCGCTTAAGATTCCCTCCATTACTGAAGAACTTGTCACATTTAGAACATTTAAATTGTTTCCCACACTCTCCCCGACTTGCTTTGGAGTGACGATCTAAATCATGTTTAAAAGCAAAACCTTTTTTACACACTTTACATGGGTGAGCACTTAGATGGGAATCATTGACACTATGTGAACTAAACTGACCGCTGCTGCTGTTGCTGTAGACATTCGTGTGATGACTATTATTATTATTGTGACTGTTCGTGTTGTGGCTGTTGTGAGGGTAGATGGATGAATTATTCTGTGAATTACTGTGGGAGTGGGAAGATCCATGAAGATTTTGATTATAGAGATTCTTTTGGGAGCGGCTACACTTGTCACAGAGCGGGCAGTAATTGGGCTGACGAAGGGCGGCTTGTTGCTGCTTCTTAGTATTTCGAATCTTTTTATGACACACGCTGCAGTTGATCGTCGTGGGGTTGGACGTCCCGGAAGACGGTGGTCCTTGAGAGGGTCCTCCATGTAATTTGTGGGACTGCTGTTGCTGCTGCTGCTGCTGTTGGGGATTATTTTGCTGATTTTGGTTGTTCGGCTGATGGAGGATATGGTGGGGGTGGGGATGAGCATTGAGATGGGGCGGTTCCAATGGCTTCATCGAATTACCTTTCTTCTCCGACATTGGACACATGGGGCAGGAACATGGAATTTTATCATTGTGATGATGGTGAAGAACTTGAGAATTCATTTTTAATCGCGGATCGTCACTATTAGTTGTAGTGTACACGACGTTCAAGTCTTGCATATGTTGTGGAGGGTGGAGATTCCTACAGCCAAACAATTTTAGCATAATTAATCAACAAGTTAGAAGTTCAATACACCATAATAAATTAACTATCGGAACACACTTCTGCACTTTTACGTTTTTTAAAGCTATTTCTCCCACTCACCCGTCAAAGTTGACTTTGAGTGTATCTCCACAACCGGCTGAAACGTGAGTCTGGAGTAGATGCCATAGTTTTAGGCCATCTAAAGGAGGAAATTCCATAGGATTTTGGGTTTGGCTAAATCATCAAACCAAAATTAAAAACAAAATAAGCAAATTCAGTCAAATTCTCATACAACACAACACAGTATACATACGTCTCATTTTGAACTAAATTCACAATTCAGAAATGTACTAACAACTAAATAGAATGTATAATAGAGTTTATCAAATGTGTTTTAATGATAGATTATTGCAAAGAAGTTTAAGAAAGAACAAAAGTTAGTACTTCAAATAGGTTACCTCATGTCTCCCCGTGGACAATCTGTTACTTCGCATTGAATCAAGGCACTTTTTTCAAAACAAGGAACCTACAACAAAACAAAATCCAAAAATAATAATTAGGTATTTATCAATAATGTTGTTTGTGCTGTTCGGTAATCTAAATTACCTAAGTACAATTACTTACATCCTACAATTTTATTCAAAGTTGATCAATGATGAATGAGCAATCTTAATCTACAACAAACTACTAAATGAACTAACAACAAACAGACGGCTGACCGACCGAGACCGAGACTGATAATAAATTCGAAAATCAAGCCAAAATCTTCAACATTCAACCGAAACATGATTACTAAACACAACACAATCCTCAAATTTCGAATAAACGCATTCTGTAAACGCTTCACATTTTAATTATTTCCCTTTAACCCGTTTGTTTATCAATAAAATTCAATACAAAATAAATAACTGAATTGAACTCACTTTAAACTGGAACCTGATGAGGGCAATGATGACACAAACATTCCCACCACAATCCACAAAAACTCAACGAAAGACCATGGACGAGCAATGAATCACACTATTCACCACTCACTGACAATTATTGGTAAATAACATTTAATCACAAATTAAACAACAAAAAATTGACACGAAGAAACTCCAAATAACAGTTGACAGTCAGTTACTAACAAGGAACTACAAAACTAATAAAAAGTAGGTTCATACATTCGAAATTTGCTATTTTTATATTCCAAATCGAAACAGGCGACAGAGCTGTTGATTTGCCTTTTAGTTTGATCATTTGATCTTTGATGTTTGAGTTGGTAAATCTTTATAAAAAAATAAATTGAATTCTAAAAAAACAAAAAACAAATTCAAAACAAATCCACACACTTTAGACTTTCCAAACTTGCAGGCAGACGGAGTTGAAACGAACGAATTCTGTTTCTGTAATTCTTAAAAATGTAAACTCTTGGTTCGTCTTTCGTCTTTGCGATGGGAGTCAAAGATTTAGAAAGTTTGGTTGGTAAATAAGTTGGTGATTACGATTAGGGCGAAGACACACACAACTACGATTGACCATTAAATGAGGATTGAGAAGAATAAAGATGAAAGATGAGACTCTCTCTCTCTCTCCCTCATCTCATCTTCAATTCACAATTCAGTTCAGTGAGAGTTTCGAGGAGCATCTTCCGCATTGGTGTACATACGCAGAGATTTCACTGGGAAACGCCAGGCCCGTCATTTGGCTCCCAAGCCCACCAGAGCCACACGCGCACTTCTGCTCTTTCTGGCGGCCCATTCTTTCTTCAATTCTCAAATTCCTCACGCGCGGCCTCCACAATCTTTCTATTTTTAATTTTTAATTAAAATTCATTAAATTCATTATAACTAAGACCACAAATTACGGTAAAGACTAGAGAGTAGAATTAATATTAATATTTTTTAATTAGGTTAGTAATTATTTATTTCATGGTGTCAATACACACCATTAATAATAATTCAATAATTATTGTTAATTCGCGCGGTGGTTAGATACCGTAAATGACCGAGCATTAGCCCCGCTTTTTTTAGTACCTATTTTAAGAATCCAAGTACATACTAAAATTACATAATTCCGAAATCAGCCAGGGGTAAATCCTAAATTGAATTGTCAGAATGTACAATGTACATAGAACCTACCTAGTCATTACTATTACTGATGCAGATACATATCTGTTTTTAAAAAATTGAGTAAACATAACTTAAATATAAATTACAAAGGACTCACAAACACTCAACATTTTTAATTTAATATTAAAATCAGAATCATTTTAATCATTATCTTTAGCTACCAAACCCTCTCGTTTGACCTTTGCTCAGCTTTTGTTTTGTTTGCTGTTGTGATTGTTGTTTGTGAATGGTAAACTTAAAGGAGAAATGATTATGTAAAAGCTTAAATGCTGTACACTTCAAGCACTCCTCAAAAAGTAACAAAATGACATTGCGATTCGTATGATTGAGTGCTTCCTTGGATTTTTAATGAATCAAAAAGTATTACCTAAAGTAGTTTTTAATTCTACAAAGATTTTTTCCACGAAAATTCTAATTACTAATTATTTGTATATAAGAAAACAAGAAGCGGGGCTTCGCCCCATTTGTAAAAAACCATAAATTTTCAAAATAAAAGTGCAACCGGTTATTCACGCCCAACCAAGACGTCAGGGGTACCATTGTGTAGCTCATCGTTTGCAGCATAAGACATTTAGGGACTCATTTGGTCATTTCATTAAAATTTATTTAACGTTGAAACAACTTTTATTCATGAAAATCCAAATGTTTTAAATTTTCTGCACATTTTTGAAAATACTTCAAAAAATACTTACTGCAATCAAAAACCGACTTTAGATCTAGAATCTCCGAGTCTTTTCAGTCAAAACGGCGTCTCACACGACCACATTGGTCAAAAATTAAGAAAAATAGTTTTCACTTTGTTATTATATAGACATTTTAGCAAATAGTCAACTAGTCAGTTATGTGTCTAGTCTAGTCTAATCTTGTCATTTTTTTTCTGGGCCCTTTGCTAGTATAGTCTAGTCAAGTCAAGAAGCCGAGAAAAGTCAAGTCGGACTAGACTAGGGTAGCACTGCACTGCACTGGGCACTGGTGGAAAGGCGAAACAACAGATTTTTTTGCTGGGTTTAAACGGCTTTAACACTGCACAGATGACTGAAGACAGTCACGTTAATAAACCTTGAAATGGTTGGCACAAGTCCCAATGCAAATAATTGCCTTTAACTAACTTTGAATTAACTTTTAGCAGCAGTTAATTTTTAAACCATTACAATTTTTAAAATTGGGGATGATAGGCACTACAATGTTCTTTGGGAAGAGTGACTTGGTTTTTTCTTAACTGGAGAGTAACTATCGCAATTACGTTGAAATAGTCAAAAAAGATTAAACCCGTTTGCCAGACAATTAATTAACAAAAAACATTAAGTATATATACGGCAGTTTTACAGTTACTTCCAGCGCTAGAGGAACCTTCAACCGTTGTAACTGTGTCCCTCGTCACAGAATTGTGATGCGAGGGAATGACTCGTCCTCACAGAATTGTGAGTGGAGGCATCCAGTGACACAGATGTTGTCCTGGTCAGTGAATTTCTGACTAGTAGGTTGTACTTTTGCAGAAAATGTTACAAATAATCTTTTTGTATAATTAAGTTGCACTCTAACTGTAGGTGAGACGTTGCTTTTAATAATAATTATATAAATATATGCATCATTTACTGCAAACTGGAATTCTTGTCCAATCTGTATCGTGTTATACATCATTTGAACGCAAATGACGAGTAGATGACAGATCTGAAGTTGGTTTTTCAACTGGATGTTCATATTTTGAAATATTTTTAAAAAAGTTCAAAAAACGTGAAAAAATCAACTTTATATGAAAAAAGTTTGATATAAAAAAGTTCTATATCAACCTTGGAGTTTACAAAATTCGTATTCTCCATGCGATTTGCTTTATAGTAGCACAAGTTCAGGTTTAAATGTGCCCTTGACTTCAATGTTTCTGCTTTTTATTGTTACGTTGTTTAATACTGCACATATTAAACAGGAAAAACAACACAAATACCAAAAAGTGAATATAGCTTTACGCCTACGCATTTATTTTTCGTTTTGGGCACACTTTCCACTATATATCGATATTTTATGGCAAATAATATTTTAATTTAAGTGTAATAGCATTATTATTATTACAACTACTTATTGTCCACTTGGCACATCAAGCTCAACGCTAAATCCCCGTGCAGCTCCAAAGTATGGTGTCCCATCCAATTCCCAAGTAAATCTTTGAGTTCTTGCAGTTCGGTTACTTCCATTGAGTGAAGCATCCATGGCATGGTAAACGAGCCAAGATTCCTTCCCGTCTGATTAGATATTATTAATTTACATTTATTATTATTTAAATTTATTTTATTTAATTGTAATTCACTACTGAATGTCTTGTATAAAAGAAACAGAGCTGTATGGTCACCTGGTGAAGTAGTGAAAGAAGCATGTCCGGGTCCAAAGACGCCTTCTTCGGTATTTTTGCTAAAGAGTGGACCATCCACTAATTGAACCCAGTTGGAAGGGACCATGGGATCCCGTCCATCCTCCAATGACAGTAGACTCAGGCAGTAAGTCTCGTCCCACGTATTGGCCGCAGAGTAGACGATAAAAGTTCTGTTCGAAAAGGGTGACCTCAAAATCTCTGGACCCTCCACCACAGTCCCTTCCCAAGTGGACACCGGCTCCTTCAGAAGAACTCTTGGACTGGAGATGGTCGTGGCATTGGACATCTTGGCAATGTACAGATTGGCCCCGTACGGCTTCCCACCCAGCGTCGCCTCTGGCCAACCTGACCAAATGAAATACAGTTGCCGCTCCTGACCGTCACTGGACACTACGTCCAGGGGGGTCCCGTCTATCGCAAAGTAATCCTCCGTCACGTCCGTTCGCATTCTATTCACAAATTATTGCATTCATTTTCAAAACGGCAAGACTTACATAATTATTATTAGCTAGTTAAATAAATTGGTTACAAATCTAGTTTAACCTATTCGCAACTGGGAAGCCATTGAATTACTTTACAATAATGCTTCTTGTAAAATTATCTTTTTCAAAACGGTTAAAACTAGAAATACCATATTCAAAAGCATTCAAAACAGGAAACTAGGACTTTCAAAAAGATCAAAATTAGAAATCAACATCATCAAAAATGTTTAAAACTGGAAATTAACACTTTCATAAAGCTCAAAAGAAGAAATTAACGCTTTCAAAAAGATGTTAAACGAAAAATTGACACTTTCAAAAAGGTAAAAACGAGAAATTAACATTTTCAAAAAGATGTAAAATAAGAAATTATCACTTTCAAAAGGGTCCCAACAAGAAATTAACTTTTTCAAAAAGGTAAAAACAGTAAAACTAACATTTTCAGAAAGATGTTAAACTAGTAGTATGTACATAATTGAGTTTCCGCATGTCTCAGTCGTGTCAGCGTGTGTACTGCAACTGCAAGTCTTTCCAAACCAAAAATAGGAAGGAATAAGCAAGCATGAAGTAAAGTTGATTTGGCAATAAAATTATCGTCATTTCGTGTTCTTTTCTATATTACTGTACCAGTACATACACTCGTAAAACCGAAATTATTATTATTATGACAAGTCATAATCCTTTTATTCTGTATCATTTGCCCGTCCGACGGACGCAGTGTGGCTATTGATTGAGGCTGTTCTACTTTCAAGTGGTTTCCTTTTAATTAATTATTATATTAAATTAACAGAAAATTCTGTTTTCTGATCGGTGTAACTTTGTAGTTACACTTTTAAATTAAAAAAATATTTTCCAGTCGGGGTTGAAATGCCATAAAAATAAAAAATTACGTTATTGGTTACTATACCGGTTGGTTGGATGTTTGCTTAGAAATTTAAGCCATCAAGCATTGGCTCAGTGGCTTAATGCAAATTATTGGAATCAAGAATCAATGAATTTTTCTTTCAGTCGACGACTGAAGTTGAAATGAAATGTGTCAATTTTCTTGGCTCTTCCGAAAATGGAACCCTTTTCATCTGCCGACTTTTAAAGTTATGGTAGAAGCTGGTAATTGTGATCGGCTTGCTATAGTGATGGACAGATTTTTTGTAAGGAAAGCAAAAGAATAAATTCCCAGTATTGTTTTAAGGTTAGAATACAAGACTCGTTCTTC
>JAQFZC010004468.1:0-16050 GCA_034695205.1 Dicyrtoma fusca | reverse complement strand
ACACTTTCGGTGGTCGTGTCCCTTCCAGTCAGAAGGAGCCCGACAACCACCGCATCAACTACTAATAAATACTCTCTGACTCTCTCACAAACTTACTTTGCCAAGCCTTGAACTCACGTTCACTCTCATTCCAGCATATTAGCTGAAGCTGCTTAGGATAGGACCCTAACAGTATATAGATAAGAGATTTTAAGCATTTTGAAAATGTAAATGGCACTTTTTTACAAAAATAATACATACTCATCTTGAAAACAATAAAAAAAAACAACGCTTTATCGAAAAATAAAAAAGCGTCATTCAAACCTTTTAAAAGAATAAAAGATGTATTTACGCTTTTCCAAAAACAGTTATAGTTCGGTTTAAACTTTGTAAGAAAAATAAAAGCTGGCATTTACACTTTCGAAAAAATGATTACCGTGACATTTAAAATTTTTCCAAAATACTTAAAACAACCCAAAAATTGTATTTATGAACACTGACACCTGCCGTTCCTTAAATACAATAAAACAAAATTAAATCCATATTTACACTTTTCAAAAAACGTAACAGAGGCATTCACAGTTTTAAATAAATTTAAAAAGACGTTTAAACTTTTAAAAAATATTAAAAGTCTCATTTACACACTTTGTAAATAGTTACATATAAAATGTCGAATTTACACTTCTTCATAACAAGCAAAGGTGGCTCTTGCACTTTTTATACAAAATTATAATTGCAATTTAAACATATTAAAAAATTAACACGTTGGCGCTGTGTCAAAAATAATATATTTGGCATTTATGAATTTTCAAAAATAATAAAAGGGTCATTGAAACCTTTTTAAAATTGGTAAACGTATCTTTGACGGTTTTGCAAACAATTATAAAAGTGGCATTTAAACTTTCTCAAACATAATAAAAGTGCTCCCTACAATTTTAAAAACTTTAACACACAATATTGTATTTTTTATACTTTTCAAAAACAGTAAAAGTTGCATTTACGCTTCTTCTAAATGCGACTTCTAAAAATGTTCTTTATTTCTAATTTATAAATTTTAAAAAAGTGTAAATACCAAGTTTACGATTTTGTAAATGCTTAAATAACACTTTTGCTAATCTCAAAAAAGTGCGATTGTCACATTTGGTATTTTTTAAGGTAATGGACCAAAACGACGAAAGTCAATACGACGAAAACTTTCGTCGTTTTGACCTTTGACCTGCATAGTCAATAGGACGAACATACGTGGACAATACGACGAACAATGGTGGTCAATACGACGAACAATGGTGGTCAATACGACGAACAATAGTGGTCAATACGACGAAAAGCATATCGTGAACCCACAATACATCGGTAAATGCAAATTAGAATATCATGACAATTGAGCTACCTTAATGTGGAACTATTTTAGCTAGATTTTCTTTAAAAAAATTCAAGATCTATGTTGGAAAACTCCAGAACTACAGGAATGCTTAAATTAATGAGCGAAACCATTCCGCAAATACAATCCGTAAATATGTAAATAGGCAAAATCGATGAAGATTATTTTCGGTGACGAAGTGTGAATAACATACGTGCGAAATTGACCTTATTTGACCTGTGCTGTTCGTCGTATTGTCCACGACTGGTCGTCGTATTGTCCACAACTGTTCGTCGTTTTGACCGCTTAAATAAAACATTTCGTCCTTTTGACTCATTTGCAATTTTTTTTCGTCGTTTTGACTTTTCGTCGTATTGACTTTCGTCGTATTGACCCATAACCTTTTTTAAAACATGTAAACAATACTCCTGGCATTTTTTAAAAAGTGTAAATGCAACTTTTACTCTCGTATTTTTGATTCTGATAAATGCTATGAGAAGTTGCCCTTTTTTTTACAAAAAATTTAAGTGCCAGGTTTACTGTTTTTGAAAAAGTGTAAATGGTGGATAATTGTGACAAAGTTTAGACCGCCCTTAGTTAAAAAAGGTAGGTTTGCTGTAGATTTTTCTATTTTTGAAAAAGTGTAAACTCCCCTTGTGCAGTTATTGAAAAATGTAAATCCCACTTTTTGATTTCGAGAAAGTGGTATTCCCACTTTTACGTTTTTAATGAAAGCGTAAGTACGACGTGTATTATTTTTTACAAAGTTAAAATGCCTATTTTACTATTTTTGAAACTATCTAAACGCTACTTTCACTGTTTTTAAAAAAATGTAAATACCACTTTTATTTTTTTTAAAAGTACCACTTACGATTTTAAAAAAAAGCCAAATTAGCACTCACAGTTTAAAATCGTTTTTTAAAAACGAAAAAACGTAAAACCAAGGCTGGCTTGGTTTATTTTTATTGTGAAATTAACTTTGTACCTTTTCAAAAATAATAAAAGTCGCAGATACACCTTTTCAAAAATAGTACAATTGACATTTACATTCTCTCAAAACTAGTTAACGTGGCATTTACACTTTTTAAAAAAAAGTAAAACTTTTCACTACAGGACTACAGTCAAAAAAAATAAACGATAATAAAAGCTGCATTTACATTTTTTAAAAGCACTAATTGTTGAGCTGTTGAAGAACGGTAAAAGTGGCACTAATAAAGATTTTTAGAAGTGGGATTAAGTGTAGTAAATAAAAACAAAAGTGGCATTAATTAGTACAATGAATTACAGACAATGATATTGCAATTTAAACTTTAAAAAACAGACCAGGGAGCATTTACAGCTTTCTACTTTTTTAAGTTTAGTAAAATTGGTATGTACACATTCCCAAAAATATATAATCAGCTCCTTTCATTTTTCAAATGCAATAAAATAAAACAATAAACAACAAGAAACAATAAAACTGCTTTTTACATTTTTAATTAACAATAAAACTAAATAATATTTGTATTTACACTTTTCAAAAACAGTAAACGCGGCATTTACACTTTTTTAAAATAGCAAACTAACCAATTACCTTTTCCAAATTCTGGAATAGTGGCATTTAGAAAAAGTGTAAATGCAACATTTACTGTTTTTAAAAAGTGTAAATACTGTAAAGGCCAGGATTCAGAGCCTTGGCACAGGCGGCACCTCGTTGCGAATGGCTGAAGAGATTGTGTGAGGAAGTTCCTTTCCCACAGAATTGCTCCGCCAAATTCAAGCCGTCAGCCAAGAACGTTTCTTGAGCCGTTCCACTACGCACACACAAAGGGACAGAACGACAGAAAGAAGAAGCGATAAAGGCATGGTGCAAGATTAGAAAGTCTGATAAAAACCAAGCCCCAGAATCCACGCACAAGTCCCGTGAGGGCTAGTGCCTTCAGTCTCTGTTTGTCGTTGGAATTGTACAAAGCAAAATAAATTGCTCTGCGTGTCAATTCCATTTTCCTCAAGCACCACGCCCCAACTCTCTTCTTCTTTCTACTTCCAAGTTTTATTCTAGTTCTATTTCCTAGTTTATAGTTACTCAATTGCTTTAATAAATAATAAACATTTAAGCTCATTAATTAGCACAGTGATTAAATCCAGGATCCAAACAATTTGTGTGTGAAGTATGAAATTTTGAGTACGAATTAATTCGGAGATTTAGTGTAAAAATTCCAGTTCATGCTAGGCTTCAGAGAAGTCGTGTCAAAAGGTTTGAACGAACAATAATTAATAAATGAATCATGTGTAGTGTTTGACCTGAAACTCTCTCATAGTGTGGACATTCCGACATTTGGTCGGGGCATTTATTTAGCACTGTCATTCACAAAGATAGTAAATCGTTGAGTCAGGTCAGCGGGCATACAGGTCAAGTGTGTTAATAGACCGGACTAGTTGCCAGTTGTTGCCCGCAGTTGTGAATATCCTTTTACCACATCAGTCAGTTTATTACAGCCTCTACTCCAATTAACTCATCACGCTCGGGGTGTGGAATCGATCCCGCGACCTCATCTGGACACGCCCCTCATATCCAAGGAGTTAAGCTTGGTGGAGAGACCACCCCACGTCCTCCTCAAGTGGTTCGGTTCCGCTACGAAGCCCGCCCGGCTTCCCCGGCTCCTGGACAGGCGAGATCGGATCGACAGACAGGCGTTAGTGTTCGCAAGAGATAGTTCTTCTAGGCCTAGGAAGGCTATCTACGCAGGGCCCTCACCCGCGGCCTTGAAATCACCCCCGCGGTTTCCTCAAGCTCCCCACGTCTCTCACCACCCTCGCCCAGAGTAGACAAGGACTTCACCTAAGTGTACTGGGCAAATTTGGACCACTACGATCATTTGTGTGGGCTCGCTGAGGACTCCCGCCCTGCTCACTCTGGGCCTCGAGACCTACTCCACTGGAGACTTCACCCGCGATCTTGGATTCGCCCCCGCGACCTCGGCAAGCTCCCTACATCGGCTACGGACTCAGGCCGAGACAGAAAAGTCTTGCCCTAGGCGCGCCTGGCAATTACAGGCCGCTACGACCACTTGGGTAGTCGTTTTGGAGGAGTTCATCCCACACACCTAGGAGGTGAAGATCCATCTCTTGGGCGACTTCACCCGCGGTCTGAGATTCAGTCCCGCGGTCTCTCCAAGCCTCCTTCGACTGTCGCAGTGATAACCCCGTTCAGGAAAAGTTACCCCTCGGGCGCGATCGTCATATTTAGGCCGCAACCTCGGCCTCCATGGACTCTGTGCAGTCGGCCTTCCTAGTGTTCAGTGATAGTATGTAGGGATCAGTGATCGCCGTATACATTTCTCTCGTGTCAGCACTCATAAGTTTCTGCAAAGGCTCTATAGCCCTCTTCGTGGATAAGTGAAGTTCGAGACAGATCATTGCTCTGCTCCGAAGAATAAAGTCGTAGTAAGCCCGACCCGATCTGGGTCGAGTGACCATGATCTCGGGAGATCGTTAAATCTGAAATGAAGTGAATCGTCTCTCCCTAGACCGTGTGACGCGAATTCAGATTTTGGGCAATATTCTGTTGCAATACAAGTATTATTTGGTTTTATTGTTAAATAAAAATGTAAAAAGCAGTTTTAATTTTTTTGGAGTGTGTCTGTCAGTTTTGCATTATTTTAAAACGTTAAAAAGGCTTCACGTTTGTTGTTTTTTTTATTGAAAAAGTGCAAGTGCTACGTTTACTAATATTTTAAAAATTTAAATAGTCCGTATATAGTTTTCAAAAAAATTTAAATCCCACTTTTACTACTTTTAAAAAATTGTAAGTACCTGTTTTAAAGCTTAAAAATACGTAAACGCAAATTTAACAATTTATTAAATGTGTAAATGACGCTTCCACCGTTTTTCAAAAAGATATATTGCTTCTTTGACGATTTAAAAAAAGCCTAAATGCCGGTTTTCTGTTTTGTAAAAGTTTAAATGTCACTTCTATTTTTTTTTAAATGTAAATTCCTTGTACACATTTTGCAAATGAATGTTGTGATGTGAATGCCTTTATTTTTGAATTTGGCGCCACTAGTCCTAAAAAATCGAATTCTAGTCATACTAATACTGGATTGAGCAGGAACAACGTTTTGCTGCTGCAAGTATTTTCATCCGTTTTTATTATTCAAAAATTAACAATTAACCACAAATAGTCATAATTACGTTTGAAAAAGAGTCGTACAGCCTAATATGGTTGTAAATTGACGGATTAACAGATTTAATTTAATTCTATAACGTACAGCAAATATTTTAAAACTCGATGGATATTCTGCAAAGGTTTTGATTAAAAATTGGCTCCTGAGCCTTTTATCACTTTTTGGCTCTGACAAGTCGATCGAGCGGGAACGTTTGAATGACGTGGCCAATGAAATACGAGGTTTTTAATTTGGGGCCAAAGACACGGTCGCGTCCGAAAAATATCCCATACTTGCAGATCCCAACACAGATGCTTTCTTCCTCAATTGAGTCAAATTAACGGCGGTTCTACACGCGGTTCACAATCAGCCTGACTTTTCCTATCAGCTGACCTTCAAGGGTAACCTTGTTTTAGTGAATAAGTTCGGGATTACATCGAAACGTGAAACATATTAGTAAAGCTACTGATTATAACATTCACACAAACATATGTCAGATACTGATTTGGATTTAAAATTGAAAATATTTAATTTTTTTTTCTTGTTAGTTTATTTAATTTAAATAACTACAACTTTTTAAATAGCTAGAATTACCGCTCACAGTGAGCACGCTTCGACAAAACCGCCTGCTTTTTGCTAAAAAGTGTCCCGTTGTTTGATGAATAATTCAAAAACCGTTTATTAAAAACTATTTCCTGTTTGTTACTGAAAAACAAACTGTTATTTGTTAGCTGTGTAAGATTGAGTTTTAGAGTAAGCATGAATTGAACGTAAGTTATGGGAAGAGCTTATATTGAGTGCGACGATTGCGCAATGCGAACTAGCATGAAGAAGGACAGAGACGAGAGACGGGAATTCAGACTTCAGATTACAGATTGCATCGGGAGAGCTGAGAGTGAAGTACTACGAGGAGGATAGATCTACAGTCAGGAAGTATGGCGTATAGATTTTATTCATAGAACAAGGAGAAAGATTTATTGTTTGGATTAATGGATTGATTGGTGAATTACATAATAAACTTAAAGGATAAAAGTGAATCATATTGTGTGCAGATACTCTTAGAGATTTGTGTCATTATTTATATATTCATATTATTATTTTATTAATAGATTAATTCTAAAGATAAAGGATAGAAGATAGACCAACGGTCAACAGCCGTCATGGCTGCCCCTCTTTCAAAGCCACGCCGAACGAGTTGTTACTAAAGAATCGACATAATAACAAGGTTGAAACTAATTTTCTTAATTTTGGACCAATGCGGTCAAGTTATCCGTCATTTTGACGGAAATCGGAAGGAGGTTACATATCTGAAGTTAGGTTTCGAATAAAATAATCAAATTTTGAAATTTTCCGAAAAATGTTGAAAAAACCTGGAAAAACCCACTTTGCACGTACAAATGTTGAATTGAATATTAATTCATACCTTAAAATCTGCATAGCTTCTGTTATGCATGCGATTACCTTTAAAATGCTGTATTGCACGCCTCGTTTGGGCGTGAGTGACCGGTCGCAATTTCGGTTTGAAATTTTTCGGTTTTTGAAAATTTTGAAAACTGTTGAATTTTATCGTGTAATACATCATTTTACGGGAAACGGAGAATAGATCTAAACTTGCTTTTTAAGTACAGTAGAGGTTTAATTAAATATCTTCGGTAGAACATATCATCGAGGCCACCAAGTTGGCGAAGCCAACTTGGTCAGCCGAGATGATATGTTCTACTGAAGATATTTAATTAAAGCTCGAAGAATAAATCCTGATATCCTTGATGAAGAAGATATCGTCTGCGCTAACCAAGTGGACGAAGCCTCACGCTTTTAATTATTGTTAAGTCTTAGAACTATGGTAGGTAGCGGTAATTGTGGTTGTGAAAAGACTTATTTGTGATAAATCACCATGTTAATTACAAAATTTGGTGAAATCATCTGCGTGTTTCATTTTTTTGATACAATCAGCCGTTGGGAAGAATAATTATGTATTTATAAAGTAATAGGTTTGAAAATTTGTCTCTAGTAAGAGATTTTCGGGGAACCAGATCTGCCTAGCTAGAACCAAGAAGGCGAAGCCTTCTTGTTTCAATTATTATTTATAATTAGATATTCATCTCATCCCCCATATTTCATCAAAAGATGAATTTAATCATAAATTAGAAATTGAGCTACGAAGAGATTGAATAATCATAATTCACTAAAACATGCATCGTCACATGGTGAAAGGCGCCTGGACTTTCTAATTTGGTCAAGTTATAAAGTTAGTTAGGGAAAAAACTAAAATATTAGTGCAGAGACACAAGAATTGTTAAAAAATGGAAAAATTAAATTAAAAAATCCGATTTTTACAAGTGTATAAGTGCTTAAAAACTCTATAAAATTTCCAACAGACAACGTCAGCCATCTTGATAAAATCAACACGCTTTGCGATCATCATTCACAATGGCATCGGAGGCGGATCCATCACGTGATACAGAAGAGGCAAGTACTTTGGGTATGTCATAAGACGGGAGTACGTAAGTCTATTATACAGAAGTTTCCAATATTGAGCCACATGGCATTCACACTTAAACCTGTTGAAAGTATTTTATATCGAGGTTGAATTTTTTTTTATTCTCGTTTCCAACCGTTAGTGAAATATTGAATTATAAATTGATTTGTCTTGTTGTTTTATTTAATTAATAATTTAATAAAATGCCAGAATCAATTAAAGAGAAAGAGAGAGTCACAAGAAATGTTAAGAATAAGCCAGGTACTTCAACCCAGGAAAATGTAGAAATATCGAGTATTGCAGAAAATGTTACGGTAGAACAGAATAATCCAACTATTCCAAGAAATCCACAAGCGATTCAGGCAGATTATTATAGATTAGAGACTGACAGAATCCATGTAGTTACTCAGACCATGGAAGAAAAAATCTAAGAATGTATTGAACAAATAGTTAACCTACGTAGTTCTGACAATAAAACTAAACAGGAAAGTCAGGAAGTAAAGGACAGATTACAACAGTTGAAAAAACATCTGCAAACCCAGAATCAACAGTAAGTTATGAAACAAGACCTAGGAGAGCATGATTATACTCTCAATAGAGATAGACAGTACGATGATGATTCTTATTATAGTGAAAATGAGCAGGATAAAGAAGATGTCTAACAAACAGATTTTACTCCTTGCAATCGTAGTAAAAGCAGACCTAGAGAATCTAAATCTCAGTTACGTGATGAAAGAGACGAATTGTTAGCCACAGTTGGACGATACTATTGAAATAGTATAAAGTTCCCAGAATTTAATGAACCTACTAATGCTACTCAGGACATAAAACAGAAAAAATTAAAACTAGACTACGAAGCCAGTCAGTTCAATAAGATGAAGGAAACTATTAATCCGTATGTTCCCCAAGTAAATTCTGAAACTTATGTTTTACGTTTAGAAGAAGAAAGAGCAGATAAGGAAATCACTTGGAAACATTTTTTGTCTAATTTGCGGTATTTTGTCGATGAATCAAAAGATCAATCTGTTCAGGCTTGGTTTCGAACTAAAGATCAAACTTTTGCTGATCGTAGACAAGACGCTACGACTGACAGACAACGAAAAGATTTATGGATTGATTTTATGAAACAATTCATTGCTCAATTTGATCCGAAGCATACTGCTGAGAATGCAGGGGACAAATACGAACAATTTTCCTTATGAAAATCGACTGCGGAAGAATTTGTTTCACAAATGGTTGAAATTGTTATAGCAATGGACCCAAAAGCAACTCCATACGAGATTTTGAAAAAAGCTTTTCGTAAATTACCCATCCCACTTCGACCAGATTTTCCAGATTCTTATTGGCATTCAATTTCTTAATTCAAAAAGAGATTAGAAATTGTTTTGGCTAGAGAGGACATGTTAAATAGATCAGAAAAAGTCAGGGATAAGAAAGATTCTAAAGAAAACGAAGTCGAGAAAGACAAGATTATTACAGTTGTTAATAAAAGACCGGCTCACTGTATCAAGGGTACAGAAGAAACAGCAGAAGGTGTTAAAAGGATGAAATTTGATGGTCAATGTCGATTTTGTTTGAAGAATGGTCATATGGAAAGAGAATATTGGATTAAGACCAAAAGTATGAACATTGGAGGAAATCAAATTCAATATCCGAGAGGTTATGATAGAGGCAGAAATTTACGAGGTTATGTTCGAGGAAGACAAGATTCACGCGGAAATCAACAAAGTTATCCTCGTGGCATTAATAAAAATTACGGAGGTTATGCTAACTATGGACGAGGTTATCAGAATAATTTTCAGGGACGTGGATACAATAATTACCATCAAGGAGGTTACAGAGGACAAGATCGTGGACGAGTTAATGTGGATACTGGATTTTTGAATCGACGTATGCTCATGAACAGACCCAGAGGTCAAGATAATACTCAACCAGGTTATCCCCAAATTAACCAAAGAGCCGAAAATCCGAATTTAAACTAGGATGTCTTTCTGGACGGGACAGAAAGACCACTAATCCTAATTATCAAACTATTACAACTACAAATCATATTATTCCTACAACTCCAGTTAAGATGCTTCGACAAAATAACTCAACAGACAACGGTAATGTACTTAATTCTAATAACTTCAAGGAAATTGATATTTCACGATACCAGCCCGTAGGTAGTCGTAATTCAACTCCTATACAATGTTCTTTTGATATGTGGAGATCTCAATTTTTAAATATTGAAAGTACGCCAAAATCTAGTAAGAAATCCGTTAGTAGTTCAAACACTTCATTAATTACAAAAAGACAAAAAAAAATTGCAAGTGACAGTGATTCTATGCCAGATTTATTTAGTGAAGGCGAATCAGAATTAGAACGAGAACATGACAGATTAGTACGTAAATCAACAACTTCTTCAGATATTTATATTCAACTTACTTTGTTAAATGGTTATAAAGTTGAAGCAGTTAATGACACAGGAGCTAATATCAGTTGTATTTCACCAGCATGTGCTTATGCTATTACGAAGAACAGTCCAAATTCAATTGCAATTAGATATCATTCACGCAAGAAATTTTCACAATTTACGGAAGGTCCATCGAATACCTATAGAAGAACAGCTGAATTCATTATCAAGTAGCAGGTGAAGTAAATTACAGTGATTTTGCAACTATACCAAGAATGTCAACTTTGATGTTAGTCGGTGTTCAATTTAACATTCAACATCAAACTGTTATTAATTTCAAATTCAATGAAATTGAGATTAGACCTAAAAATAGTAATTCAGTGGAAGTTCAAAAATTTAGAAATTCAACTATTAATAACCCCAATAATGTGATTAATGAGGCTTTCATTCAGCAAGAACAGTCAGAAAAGATAAAAGTTAGACACATGTTTGTATACATTGATGAACCAAAGGAGGTAGTAAAGAAATCTTTCGAATTCGTGCTATTAAAATGTTATGATGCAACTAATAATGATCAAAATGTTTTAGTACATTTCGACAAATCTAAAGTACCACCAGGAATTTCAATGGGAAGTCCAATCGGCAATATGAAAAATGGTGAGGCAGCTATATGGATACTTAATATGTCAAATCGAACAGTCCATTTACCAAGAATAAGATATATCGGAAGCTTTGAGAAAATTAATGAAAATGCGATACAAGCATAACAAGAAGATTGAGCTAACAAACAATTAATTACAACACCGGTAACAAGAAAACCTTTTACTTTTGATGATATCAAAGCAGGAACTAACCTAACAACAGGTCAGAAAAAACTATTACTTGATTCAATTAATTCACATTGAGATTCATTCGTTGTAGACGAAGCAGAATTAGGTTTACTCAAATATAGACCAGTAAACATTATTACAGGAAATAATCCACCAGTAATAAGATCACAATATCCCACAGGACATTTTGAACGCCAGGAAATGAAAGTACAAGCAGATAAATTATTGGAATTAGGAATTATTGAACATAGTCAGTCACCGTATAACAGTCCAGTATTACTAGTTAAAAAAGCAAACGGAAAATATCGATTTTGTTTAGATTTGAGAAAACTTAATAAGCAAGTCATTCAGCATACATATTTTTTACCTAAGATCAATGAATTAGTTATGATTTTACATAGAGCCAAATGGTTCATTTCTTTAGATTGTTTGCAAGAATTTTTACAAGGAGCGTTAGATGATGCGTCAAAAGAAAAAACAGCTTTTACCTTACCTTTAGGAGGACATTTTCAATATACTAGACTTCCATATGTATTTATTAATAGTCCAGCAGAATTTCAATCAATGATGGATGTTATGTTAGGAAATCTAAAATACAATTTAGTACTAGTTTATATAGATAATCTTCTAATTTTTGCGGATTCTTTCGAGGAATTAATTCAACGATTTCTTATTATTTTGAAGCGATGCAAAAAATACAATTTAAAGTTTAACATTAACAAATGTAAATTTGCTTTTCAAGAATTAACGTATTTAGGAGATGTATTTACACCAGAAGGTAGACACATAGATCCAAAGAAAATAGCTTCAATTATCTATTTACCACCGCCAACTGATATCAAAGGTATCAGATCATTTTTAGGCATGGCAGATTTCTTTAGGAAATATATACTTAATTACGCTAAAATAGTAGAACCATTATCTAGATCGAAAATGAAAACGTATATTGGTAATTTTGTATGGGAAGACGAACAGAAAAAAGCATTTTTAGAAATTAAACAAGCATTAACTACAATCCTAATTTTACAATTTTTCAACCCTATAGCAGATATTTTGATCGATTGTGATTGTAGTAATATAGGTTTAGGAGGTATGTTATTACAAACCACAGATGGAAAAAATTTTCATGTCGTAGAATATACTTCAAGAATGTTAACTGAAGCAGAGCAAAAATTCGATACTACTCAGAATGAAGCCTTAGCAGTTTTACATTGTTTAAAAAAGTTTCGACAGTACATATATAGTAGACATATAACAGTCAGAACATACCACGAAGCATTAAAATATCTTCAACGAGCGAAAGATCCACATCGTAAATTAGCTAGATGGGCTATGGAATTACAAGGCTATAATTTGAATATTATCCATTGAAAAGGTTCTAAAATGGAACACGTAGATTGTTTATCTAGGTACCCAGTTAGAAATTTATCCGTACCTTTAATAAGAACTTCAAAAGTAGAATTTGAAGAGAAAGAAAAACTTATTCAAATATCAGCGGAAGGTAATACTGATCTCTTTGCACAAAGGCAACGAGAAGAACATAAATTACATAAAATAATTCTAAGATTGTTAGACTCAAAAGCCGCAAAAAAGAATACAGACTTTAATATAGGAAATAATTATGCTTTAATTCATGGTGTATTATATAAAATATCATCAAACGTATCAGAATCACCGTGGAGATTAGTCGTACCAATGAAATTAAGGGCCGACGTACTGAAGTTAACACATGACGACCCAACAGCAGGTCATGGAGGTTTTTTAAGAACTTATCAATATTTAACCAGAAGACGTTATTTTTGGGATAAAATGAGCAAAGATATATTTCATTACGTGCAAGCTTGTAAAGAATGTCAACAGCAAAATCCAAGAAATGCAAAACCACAAGGTCAGCAGAAAAGTTATCCACCACTGAAGAGAGTTTGGCAACGTATTTCAATTGATTATATAGGTCCTATGAAAACTACTAAATCAGGAAATAAGTACGCCTTAGTTATTATTGATAATACATCTAGATATATTTTTGTAATACCAACACCAAGTGCTACGGCAGCAGACTCAGTTAGAATTATTCGACAAATATTTTATCAAGCAGGATTAGCACCAGAACTTGTAACAGACGGAGGAACTCATTTTACTGGTTCAGATGTTCAGAATTTTATTAAAGAGAATCATATTACACACATTATTGTACCACCATTATCACCACAGAGTAATGGCGTTGTAGAAAGAGTAAATAGAGACATAAAAATATCTTTACGAAAATACTTATATGAAAATAGAGATAATTTGGGCATTTTATGTGATCAAGTAGCTTTTAATCATAATAATCACATCCATTCAAGTATAAATACGTCACCTTTTCAATTATTTTATAACCGACAAGCTATTATCCGAGCAGACTTAGTTACACCAATAGTTCAAAAAGATACAGTAGAAGATCCAGAAAAACAAAAAGACAAACATAAGAAAATTGTGGACAAAGCTGTCAAACAAACCTAAGAGAAGCAAAGAAAACGAAACATATTAGCCAATAAAGGACGAGCTGATCACTCTTACAATTGGAGATTATGTTTTGATGAAGATAAATCAGGAAAGTTTAAACCCTATTTGAAGTAAACCATTTAAAGTAATTGGATTAATCGGGACTACAGAATTACAACTAGAGAGTATTGATACGAAGAAAAAACGAAATAACTTCAGAAGAGCTCACATTTGAAATGTTAAAAGATGGAACCCACCAGACCCTTGGTGTAGAGATTATGGATATTTGGAAGATCCAAAATTAAAACAAGCTTGTGTGTTACCAAAAACACCTATACATACAATTACTAAGAAGACGAGGACCAGACGTCATGAACCTAGTCCAGCCGATTCTATGATTGTGTCACAGGGATCACCCCAAGAAGAAAATTCAATATTGTTATCACCAGAGTTTATAGAAAGTACACCAGAAGTAATGCCAGAAAAAACTCCATTAAAAGAAAGACCAAAGAATAAATGGCAACAGAATAGAGACAAAATAAACCTTGTAAATTTGAATTTTGTGAATGAAGACAGGCCATCTTCAGACACATCATCAATTATTAAAAGTGTAGATATAGAGATTAATAGAAAAAAAATTAATAGAATAATTAGTAGTAATCTTACTCGAAAATTATATTTTAATTCTACGGAAAATAAACAAAAAATTAATAATACTAGAGAGAAGAATATAAATAATTTTGAGAACAGTGTAATTTACACAGAGATTATTGGAAATGTACGTCCATCGGGAAACTACATAACTTATTTCTCCGACAAGCGACCAACTAACCAAAATAAAAATGTAATTACAAAAAATAGTGTAAATAGCCTAAGGAGAAATGTTAAAACTCCAATAAAGAAGAATGTAAATATTTTGGGTATAAGAAAACAAGGTAAAAGTACGATTCGTAATAACTTAGTACATAAGTATGATTTAATTAGACGTCAATTAGATAACGAAATAAATGAATTACTTAAGAATAGAGGTAAACAGAAGACATCACATCCATACGCCGATAATTATAGAACTAGACAAAATGAAACAACTAGATTTTATAGACATCAAAAAATTACTGCGAAGGAAAAATTTGAGAATACATTACAATATCATTTAGAAAGAGACAAAGCTTTAAAAAACTTAAATGAAGCATTGGAAAAATTGAACAGACAGTATAAAGAGAATATTGAAAATATTGATAATATAGATAATAAAGTAAAAGTAATATTGGAAATTAATAATGTTGAGGTTACGAACCAAGATACAGAAATTAAATGTTTAAATGTAGAAAACGAGACAATTGTTAATGAAAATAAAGTAGAAGTTAAGAGAAAAAGAGTTAAATATGTACAACATGAGGAAATACTTAAAATTATTATGGTCAACGAATAGTCCAAGGGATAGTGCACGATCGCCAAGGAGATTCAAGACAACGAATAAAAAGTAAACACACCGAAAAGAAATCAGTACAGAAAGCACCACCTTTTGATAGTTTGGAGGAATTTCCAGAACTACAGAGGGAGGAGTTACGAAACAGCGGGAAGAACTAGAAGAAGATTCGAGGGCATCCATTTCATGAAACAAGTGCGAAGCCGAATCGACACCAAAACGTTCAAGGAACCAACGTAATGGTATATACATAAGGTAACAGAGAAAGACAGAAAGAATAGTCAGTGTGTACGAGAGAGAGATCGAGAGAAGAGCTAAAGTTGTAAGTTTTCGATAAAATCGAATTTAAAATTTCATTTTTTGATATTAAAGTTGTCATAATATTCATTAAAATAGTAAAATGTTGTGAATACTAATACCAAAGTGATTTTGGAAGAGTGTGGAGAAAGAGTAAGAATTAAAATAACATAATATTATTGTTAAAAATTAGATTTGTTTAGAATACATACATTAGCATTACGCAGCCATTTTGAAAATTTACCTACCTACTAATTCCAAACACAGAAACTACATTAGTAACTATAGATAATACCCTTAACTCCTAGTTACTTTAATTATTTAGTCATATTATTAATCATTTTCGGTAAAATAATCAGTGAATCAAACCATAATTCAATTATTTTTTATTTTTTCAACTACAAACACAGAAGCTTTTCCATTTTTTAAACCGTTGCAAAATAGAATGTAACAAACTGTCTAAAATTATTTTTTCGGGGACACTAAAAATATTTTTTTCCAAAGATAATAATAATAATTTTATTAATTAAGTCGATTTGACCATTCGGTCCATACAACCTGACTCAACCAGTCAATGTGGGTGAGGAAGATAGGAGGCTACCGCATCTATTTGTCTCGGTCATATTACCCTTTCAACTATCCCCGCCCCCCT
>JAQFZC010004467.1:0-16050 GCA_034695205.1 Dicyrtoma fusca | reverse complement strand
GGTTCCAACGGCGCTTCTACCAGCTACGGTGCTCCCGGTTCCGGTGCTGGTTCCAACGGCGCTTCTACCAGCTACGGCGCTCCAGGTTCCGGTTCAGGTGTCTCAAGCTCTTATGGTGCCCCAGGATCAGGTTCTGGCTCAGGAAGCGGAAACGGTGGTTACACTGGTGGCTTGAACGGCGGTGCTGGTGGATACAGTGGCTCTGCTAACGGTCTCAATGGTCAATATGGTGCCCCAGGCTCCGGTGCCAACGGTGTCTCTTCCAACTACGGTGCTCCTGGCTCAGGCTCTGGATCTGGATCCGGAAGCAACAACGGTGGCTACAGCGGTGCTGGTGGATACTCTGGCAGTGGATCTGGAAGCGACCGCTCAGCATTGAACGGATTGGACCAACGCGTCCAAAAGCAAGTTTACATTCACGTTGCCCCATCTGAGGAGCCCGAAGTGACCACCCCCAAACCAACTTCAGCCCCCAAAGTTCCCGAGAAGCACTACAAGATCCTCTTCATCAAGGCCCCCACTCCCCCTGCCCCAGAGCCCCTTGACCTCTCAGACTACGTCACCCCTGCTCCTGAACAGAAGACTTTGGTCTACGTCCTCCTCAAGAAGCCCGACGACAATGCCAACCGACCTGTCATCATCCCCACCGAAGCTCCAACTGCTCCATCCAAGCCCGAAGTTTACTTCATCCGCTACCGATCCAACGACGGTTCTGCAGCTGGTGCTGATGGTCAGGGTGGTGACGGCGGTGCTGCTGGAGGTGCCCCTCTTGGAGCGTCCGGAAGTGACGGCGAAGGTGCTGGAGCCGGCAGTGGTGCTGGTAGCGGCGCTGGCGCTGATGGTGCCTCAGGTTACAACTAAAAACATTTCTCTGACAGGTATTTTGACAACCTACCTTACCTACCTTTTCAACCCCTTCACTTACCTTACCACAAATGTTCCTTAGTTTCCTTATGGCTGTAACTTCTACGCTGTAGCTTCCTCTTATTGTATGTTTACGTCCTTGTCACAAAATCTTTACAAAAGTGTTTTGCACTTTTCTCTCTGGTGTCGATCACCACACTCACTATATACACGCTCTGGTTGTGAAAAGAAGGTGAATTGCTCTTTTATTTTCATGTAAAACGTGTATAATACCAGTTATACCGTTTATAGCAATTCGCTTTATAGCAGTTCTTGTAATTTCATCATGAAAGAATTTGATCGTAACTACGGCATGTGCTGGCTGGCCAGCTCAGTGAATACCTAGTCTCCTATAAAGTAGTTTAGTAATATATACTTTCGTCTTCACCATCATTGTCAACTGTTCACAGAACTTGATCTTAATGTTCCTATAACTTTGCTGTATTTTTACTGTATATTTCTTTGATTTTACTTGTATTTGTGTTTACATTCTGTTACCTTAACCTTTTATATGCACTTTGTTTCCACAAAATAAAAATCTATATTTTCGTCTAATAACAGATAAACTGATCACCGCATAGTCCAATTCTATTCTTCACTCCAGTCAAAATCAATCATATTCATAAAAACAACAATTGGTTAAATCACTCGTAATTTTCTTTACTGTTAAAAAATTCATGGTTTTGGTAATAATTGAGACTCTGAGACCCATAATGAAGGGGGTCTCAATCGCATAGTACAACAATTCAGGATTAGGTATGTTACTTATGAAATTACTTAAAAACAATAATTCTTCAGCTGCTTTTTACATCTCACATTCATTTCTTCAATCAGATTCAGTAACTCATGCAAATGAAAAGCAGGTAGGTATTTTGATTTCATAACTATGGTTACTATGGTATCATATAAAAAAAATTAAACAATCCATCTGATATCTGATCTGTTAATTAAAATTCACCATTCACATCCCAGTCCGGTTAAGAGCAGTATAACGACTAAAGTAAATAATTATCCTAAATTAGGTAGATCATGCTTTACTTATCCGGGATAACGCTCCAACAAAGTGGACAACATTTATAAATGACCAACTTAAATAATTGTATGAAATATTTGATACTAGGTGATTAATATCCGAAACAGGAACCAGAAAACAATCTCAGCTTCAGTCATCCTTTATGTTACAATGCTACAGTATACGATATACAACTATTATCTCTAAATCACAAATGATCTTCAAGTTTATCATCGTAATTATTGTATGTAGTCATGAAAAGGTTAGTAGAGTTAATTACATGGCATGGCTGCGTATGTGTACCTATGCTGACTATACATATTATTCTGTCTATACTTCGTTTAGCATATTATTATTGATTTTTGTCATAATATATAGTATAATAATAATAATTGTATAGACCTAACCTAAATGTACTTCAATTGTATTATCTATCAAAGTTTGTACAGCTACAACCACTTTGAAAATGTTACACTTTGTCTCCATGGGCAAGCTTGCTGCGGAAACGCATGAAATAATAATATATAAATATATAACGCATGAAAGAAACGTATAAATGTATTGCTAATAATTATTATTGCGAATGCTCAATTAGGATTACTACTGAAATGATTATTGTAAACTCAACTTCACACAACATAACGAAACTACACTAACTTTTGAACGTTAAACAAAAGCTTTGCTTTTACCCTCCTTGTGACAACGTTTCACAAATTATGTAAATGGATGGATATATTAAGGATAATATATCCTTACAATAATAATATATACATAGTGGAACTGTCTTAGCAAGCACAAAATTAGCACACGATCTAATAAAGTTTTCTCATACAATTAAGATGCAATTGTGGAACTTTTAAAAATTAAATGATTTAATATCCCACTAGTATGTCCTTCCCATACACTGTAGCCCACCTTTACGCTAGTTGTTAGTACTCCCGGGTTTCCTATTACAGATTCTACGGTGCTTGCTGCTTGACGGTTCTTAAAAACATTTTTTAAACAAGTCATCCAAACAATAAATTGACTTTTCAATCACAACAGTATTACAAATCATCAAATTCATATTCCAACGCGCCATGACATTTGCGTGTTCTGTACTAAGTTACTTACATGATGAGAGACAGAAAAGAGATCAAGTCGGAATTTGTTGATTATACTGGGCCCTTTTTAACGACGAAAGCGCCTTGCGAATATGCAGATAGTTCCTCCATGTAATTGGGACCTTAGGACTGAGCTTAAGCAGGTAAATGCCCTTTGCGTAATTAACTGGGATTTCTCTGCAAAATTAATTAGATACGCTATCTTTGAGCTAAAAAACCATAACAAGCAAATTGTAAAATTATTATTTAAATCGAAGACTATTAAGAGCAAAATTAAGACCATAAGTTGTCACTGTAATAACGAATCTATAACTATTTACGCATAATTTAAGAATTTAACGACATGTCGGTACTTCTTTGACTTTCCATCTGGTTGTTTGGATATTCCAGCGTTTCGTAATTTTAGTGATTTAGACTTTTAACATTCTGTCATTTAATTACTTGCGTTAATTATTCCAGCTTGAGTGAAGATTCGACGGCGATATTTTTATTATCATTATGTATTGATTTATTATTAAATTAGCGATTTAAGCCATGGCCCCCATATCAGATGGGCGTGGGGGCCACTAATTGTCAGCGCCACTTGGATCGTTGAGCAAAAACATCGGCCCTTAAATTCTGAGCAAAACAGATGCCCAAGATCTACGTTCAAATAAAAATTGAAGTAAACACAAAATTGTGAGATTAGATATTATTATATATGTAGGTAGGAAGGTAAATAAATATCTGCATCAATGGTTACAATAATCAAAAACGACTCCAACCGAAAGCCACTCCATAAATACAGGTTAGTGTATAACAAAATCCAAATATATATTCAAAACCCATGCATAAGTTTAAAAGCAGTTTCATTAATCCAAAGAAAGTGTAGGTATTTGATAAAAAACATTGAGGGCACACAGTACAAATAGCAGTGTTTAAAAGTGTGTTTACCTGAAGAAATGCAATGGCAACAATAGCCGAAGCTACTACTACCAAATTTCTTTCCAGCCATTCTTCAGCAGAACTCAAGCAACCATTTTCATAAATCACACGGGAAGCGTCTAATTTCTATATTGCCACGTGCCAAAAATCAAGCAAAACAATGAATCGCTAAAATTATGGTGATTGACTTTGAATTAAATATTACTTGCACTTATTTTTAGAGTATCGCCTCTAATTTTCCAACTGTGAGTAGGTATATCCTACTTTAAAGTACTTGCTGGTGACTTTGAGTGCTAGCATGATACTGCCTGTACATTCAGTACACAAAAAACTACACACTAGTATTGTGTTCAATTAATGAAATAAGTTCAGTTCAAGGAAATAATTTCGTGGTGCTGTTTGAGAAATCTGAAAAAGCATTTAACGGTTTTTTTCCTGCGTCACGGATAAATCGGCAAATACATTTGAGCACTAAGTACCCAAATCTAGGTCTTATTATTAACAAACTATTAATTTATTATATTAAGCATTGAAGTACAGTAACATCTATGTCCATCTAAGAGCGACGTCAGTTCAGTTCGAACATCACTTGGTACACACAAAAATGACACAAATAACATAGGTACGTACGTATGTATTTAATATTTATAATCCAACCATTACTGAATTTTGATCACATTCTGGCAATTTTTCTCAGCTATTACAAAAAATACGTTTATTAAAAGTTCCTAATTATCAGCGTGGGTGACATATCAAATATTGTGGGTTCGAAGCAATTTCTTTTCACTATTTATCTGTAACTAGGCCCCAGAATGGATGATTTATGCCTGGAGGGTATTTGGGTAGACACCACTTCATTTTAATTAGCTTTTCAGGACTGTACATGGCACCTTATCAGGGTCCAGCAGATCATCATTTACTTCCCAAAAAGCTTAAATACCACACCACTGCGCTTGTAAAAAGGTGGTATTTACCGGTATAAGGCGGTAAAAAGTGGTGCAAAGGGACAAACAGTAAATCTTTTATAAAAGTCCGAATTTAAATGTTAGGTAGCTAAAAATAATTTCTGTGCCTAATTTTATTTCTATTATTGAGTATATTGTGAATTCTATTCCCTTGAAACACCTAAGTAAATCACAATAAGCCTCAGTTTTCCTAAACTTGTAGGCAACGCATAATACGTTCGCTGAAAATAGAGTAAATGACTTTGCTGCTATTCGCCGAGTTGCAGTGTACTCACTTATGATGCGATGCATCATATCAAAAAACATAATAATTAAATCTCTTTATCACTCATATACACATCAAAATTCGCAGCTGAATAAAAAGTGGACAGAGCTACTGTACATCAGCTAAACTGGAAAAAACACAGTGAATTTAGCTACTTAACTCTTATTTATGACATGTAAATTTTATAACATGATACTGTATCTAATATGACACTATAAACTAACAAATACTTTAGAATATTAGTTCTCCCCCCCCCCAATCCAGCCCCCTAGCATTTACGGGCATTTTGGATCATATATGTATGTATTCTATGTACTGTGTATGGATCTGTAATAAAAAAACATAATAATACTGTTGGCATTATAGTTTACTGCTTGCCATATTAGTCACAACCAACTTTTTCTATAACATACTCAATATTGGGAACTGGAGAGCGTTTAAATTTATTTGCCTGTAGCGTCAATTTTTGCTGTGAACGACTTAATGTTTTAGATAGAGCGCTGATCAAAACCCCGTTACATTTTAGAATGTTTTCAGATTTAGTTATGAACTACTATTCTAGTACACAACGAAAACGAATAATATACAAAAACTAAGCTGTTTAATTTAAAAATTATTAAATTATACATTATAGTTTTTGATGTGTGGTTGCAAAGTGAAACAAACTGAAAAAAGAAATTCCTTTAATACGTATAGGTATTAGTAATATAAACCGAAAGGAGCAAATGGTCAGAGCATGTACATAAGAGTCAGGGTATTGCAAGCAATGTAATTAGTGTTAGGGTAGAAGCAGATAATTGTGATCAGCTGGTAATTGTGACCGATTGATTTTTTGTAAGGAAAACAAAAGAATAAATTCCCAGTATTATTTTACGTTGGACTACAAGACCCGTTCGTCAAAAGTAACACCGCACTGGTAATTTATTCGATTGCTTTCTTTATAAAAAATCAATCGGTCAAAATTACCAGCTGATCACAATTACTTGCTTCTACCCTACTTGTAATAATTACCTATAAAGGAAATAATCCTGTGTATTACTCAATCTTAAACTGAGGTATCTGAATACTGTTGACTGTTGTAGCTCTAATGCCCCATTTGCGCAAGTAACTATTAGGTAACTATAAAAGTACCCTTCGATTTATTTCCTCATTTTCCATTGAATGCCACTTTGTACCACATAATATCACTTTTTGCCAAAAAATCCTCGTTTACCACATTTTTATCACCTTGGTATTTACCACCTACGAACCCTGCAGCAGATGTGATTGAAACATTTGAAGCAAATATTTAAGGGAATGTTTGACAAAGTGAAAGAAGCTTACTATAATTTTGCACAAACGATACTACTGCAAAAGTTAGCGAGTCATCAAAATATCAAAAAAAACAAGATGAACTTCGCTCCCTTTGCTGAACTATTTGAATTTGAGTTTGGAAATTACTAAAAGCATACCTACGTGTATGTACAGGTACGCAGAAAGCAAAAATGGTTACTACATTCTTGGTCTTTGTTAGGGCAAAGATTGTAAACCCACACAGAGACACAGATTATTACAGTAAGCACGGCAAACAGTAGAACTAAAGTGCAGGGGGTTAATACTGTAAAACCACCATACTACGCGAAGGGGTTTCCGAGTATCGTTTAGCACTGGAAATATCATTCGTATATCTCAAACTTTTAAAATTTATTTGACTGAGAGTAGTGAATTACAGAAGGCGGGTAGTGAGTAAAATACAGTGGTTTTACGGTAGATCCGAATTGCAAGTGTGTGCTGGCTTACAATCGTTGTTCGACTATACCGTAAATAGGGTGCAGTCTATCCTTGCAATCAAAATCAAAGGAACCCTGTCAAAAGCTACATGGCCTGAGAAATGGAGTCGGTTTATAAGTGTTAATTGCTATTTCCATAGAATCAAATTACGAATGAGACGAGACCTGGAGAATAGCAACGGTTACTCCTACAGCAGCAACAGGAATTAAATTGGCTTCCACCCATTCTTCCCCCGACCGAAGACAACCTTTTTCATAAATCACCAAACCCCGGTCCTGTGGCTGAGTTGAGAATATTTAAAATGCGTCATTACTCGATTACTATTTTCCCCAGGTGTAAGGTTGAATGCATATGACTAGGGATGGAAACGGTCTGGTCCAAAATGTGGTATATACATACCAGACCAGACCACACCATATAGGTACCTAATTACATACTGAACCACATCAGTTTAAACAAAAAATCAAAACTTCAATATAGGTAATTATATTTTTTATAGTAAAACAGCTCCATTAGTGTAAAAAAAATACAACATTCGCTATTGCTATTAGCCTTGGATCAACAGCTGGTCACCTCAATAGATGAGCAATGAAAATTGGATTGAGTGTGTAGTTCTGCTTAACTGAAAGGACAGGCAGTATCAACCGACACAGTTCCGACCTGGCTCTTAACACGACCTTCTCCCATAACTAAAGGTCCTCCCGAAATATTTTCACTACCTCTTTGGAGGTACCAAATCGTGATTACATATCATTTATTGATTAGTATATTCATCTGACTAGCAAGTGCCGTCTGAGCTGCTTGGCTTGCTCCTTATCATTCCCCAATAAACAATTTTCCGCGTATCGTCCGTGTTTCAATAATATTTAAAGGAAACATTAAAAATATATGTCGATATATATTTTGACAATAAATATAGGCAGGTAATTATTCATTAAAATCACAACAAATAGACACTTACGTATTCGGATTTACGAACATCATATCCACACTGGGTGTTTCGTATCCAAAGCTAAAATTTTAAAGAAATATCTTATGTAAGTAGGTACCTCCATCAATAGGCATGCACGGTATATTACCAATTAATTCGGCTCCTGCAGCAATAGTAAGTATGCACTACCTCAGAAGGTATTATTACATTAATTAGTAGAAATTTGCTGTATCGCCTGAGTATAATCTGCAGACGGTATCACATGAATGTAACTTACCAGTCCTACAGACTGCTGTTTACAGCACGAAAATGGAACGCCACAGGCTTCTCTGGCAGTTGAATTGCAGTTAAAGTAGACATTTTTGTCCCAATCACGGGGTCCTTCAATCCCACAACATTGAAGCCATCTTTCTTGTATCCAATCTATTAAGTTCTGCTGATCAGGATCTTCTCGGTATGACACAATGAAAGACTGGAAGCCACTAGTTGCTTCACCTTTAATCCAATCTTTAAAGACGAACCTGAGAAATAACAAAATGAAAGTCCAACAAATAAAAGCACGTCTGACAAACATACACGATCATTACTCACACCTAATCACATTTTTGTAACTGACGATGAGCAGAGCCAAACTTATCAAATACTTCGCGTGGCGTATTCTGGGGTGCGACTGTAAAATTTTTCAATGTAATAATTTTGTAAATATTTTATGATGTAGTTATCAACATTAACAGTCAAAACAAACTACCATTTGCATACAACTCAAATACTAAGTATCTGCTTAATTAGCACTAAATAACTAAATTATTTACCTATTTCGGTTAAGTTTAAACAAGAAACATCAGTTTATTTGTTAAATTAACGGCACAGACTACATTTGCTTAGTACTGACTGTCGATAGTCAAACAAATAATAAAACCTACCTGCTTTCAATCTTCGTCTATTAACACTATATAACGCAATTAATTCATCACAATGCAAAATTAACTTGTAAGTTTTCGAAATGATAGTGTTAGTGTTTAGCAAGATGATACTCTGAATTCAAAAGCTCAATAATTAACTGTTGCGCTAGTTTGATTATTGCAAGCTCACCCTAAAATCCCGGACGCGACTTCAAAGAGGAGGATGGCTGCAAGGAAAATAGCATAGACAGCCAAAAGACAAGTGTTTTCCCTGAGAGCCCCCACGCAGCCAGTAAATCCAATAACAAATGTAAGTGACCCAACGACTACTAGAAGGAATGCGGGATCTAGAGCCACCCTGGTAAGCCGAGATAGATTTGATAGCGTCTCCTTCTCGCTCCACGCCCACACCCCCACTCCTAAGATAAACAGACCTAGTAGCTGGAATCAACAATAAAAAAACATGATTATTTTCATATCTGAGCTGAGCACCAATACAGAATATTTGTTACACACAATTGGCTTTGGCCTAAAGATTAGTAAATACAGTAATACATTCTGTGCATAGCTACCTACACAAAGAAAGAAGGTCAAACAAGAACATCAAAAGTCATGTTATTTCCTAAAAGTACTACATTGAAATGATCTGATACAATAATTAATACACATGGGTGGGTATAGGATCCGTATTGTAGTTTTCCACCTGGCAAAATTACAGCCACGCCCTAGATCGTAACAATAAGAGGCAATGAAAAAGCTCACTAACTTCCGGCTACTCTTTTCAATACAACTGAACTGGCCCAATGCAACGGTAACTGTATACGTGTTGTGGAAGTTGCTCATTTAATGTATGCATAGTGTAATCATATTACAAAATGTCTCAACAATGAGAGCCTCGTAGTTAACTACATACATATTTAAAAGGCAAAATGAGACAAACTAATTGCAACATTACACGATATAATTAAGTACCCATCTAGGTACATCATATTGGATTTTGGTTTGCTTCTTATCTTAAGCGACGTTAATTAATTTAGCAACTGTAGTAGTTTGCATTGAAACACTGATAAAAATTATTATAGTGCCCATGTAGTAATTATGGAAAACGAAACAATTTATCCAAACATAACAAAGTTGAGTCGATTTCTCGATTTCAAAGTCGATTTCTGTCCACTAATAAAAATCCAAGTTTTTCTTAAGTGCCCAAATAAGTACCTAATAAAATAAAGGGATGCAACCGTCGTAAATTGCTTTCTTTTCAAGATTAACAGACTCGGCCTGGTTATTTTAGCACCTTGTTCCGTTCTAGTAGTTGGGTCTAGATCAAGAATCGACTTTTTGAAAGTAAAATTAGATGCAGCACACCTAGTGAAATCTCCGAATACAGGCGAACTCGATAATCAACTGCCATTTGAAATAGCCTACGGTTTGAACACACTACACAACAAAGCAATTAATATAGGTATAGGCACCTACAATAGTAATTTTCGGTCCCCAGAGAAGCCGGAAGAATAACCGAGTTTTAATACTTGTTACTAGAAAATCTTGTAGACTTCAACAGATTCTTATGGATTTACCAGAAGCAAAATTATTCGTTAATAATTTTTTGTAGCGATTTTTAATAATATGAAGAGGTAGGTATAATACCTACAAAACAATTGTTTAAGTTACGAGCTACAATGCAACTAGGCATTTTGCTATTACATAAAAATTAAATATACTTAGATATTAGCAATACACCTATAATCAACTAACTTCAACTTCAATCCTAATATCTTAACTAGGTACCTTAACTGAACACCTATACCTAGTGAGATATTGACAGATTGATTGAGATCAGAATGGTGAACTTGGTAAACAAACAGCTTCTTGGGAAAATACATGAAATTGAAAATATTGAGGTACGTACATAGGTACATGATATGTGGATTAACAATATACGCTACCTGCCTAAGTAACATTTTTTGGGTAATACGACATGTGCTTTAGTTTTAAAACCACCCGACTCACCCAAAATATAACATTGAATCCGAAAATTAAATATTTTAAGCAGCAGCTGACTTCACTTTCATCCCGTCGGTACTTCTTTCTTGGGGGTGGCATACTGAACTTCAAATCCTATAGCTTGAACACGTTGCGTTCGTTCAACGTTAAACACTACTTTTAAGCCTCAGAATAACAATAATTCTGGACACAATTCACAAGAATTGGATATTATGCCTCCTGGACTCCGGGCTGTCACTTAACAGTGACAGTAAAAGCACTTTTAACACGCACTAACAATTCCAAAACTCCATCCTTTGAAGTGTCTGGACGAATGGAACTTATTTCGAAAAACCAGCACAATCCTTACTTTGAATTCATTTCTAAATTCTTCAAAGGGAGCACAATTTTGTTGCACTACATATACCGAAATCAATAATTTCTTATTAATTTAGGTAGGTAGGGTTCATTTCCACATCTCACAACTGTAACTTCAGTAGCTGTTGATTTATGACTAATGTTTAGAAGCTTTCAACAATTTTCAAGCACGACTTCCGGCACTTTTGTATGCTCCAAGATTTCCTGTAGTTCGTAGAACTTGAAACTAAATATAGGTAGGTGTTTGTCATGTGTATGTCACACTGAAAGCAAAGAAATATATAGCAATTGATGAAACAGTCAAACTGCTAGAACCGCGTTAATGATTTAGTATGTTAACACTACTTTTTTTAGGTACCTATACATTGTTTATACGCTGTACTGAAACAAAGAAAGCGTTTAAATATTTTGAATAATGGAATCAAACAGGGAAAATATTTGCTCGTGGCACACGAAGTCTCTACCAGGTTAGGATGTTAGATCTTAGCCAAAATGTTTTAATTAATACATAATATTATCGAATTCCAAACAATCAGGTAGGCTAAAAAATACTTGTTACTCTTAAACCGCTGTCATTAATGAATCGCACATAGTTTTTAATTCAATTACAGTAAAGTTAAAGTAATAAAAATGAATGTGCACAAACCAAATCAAAGCAATATTTTCCCATCAGAGTGTGGGAAAAATTGGTCTTCAAATTCAGATTAAATCAGTTTTCGCCATGATCGCAGGTGGGTATCCAAACAGACGTTGAGAAGTAATGATCATTGAACTTCGAGTTTAACTTTAATGTTGCACGTGTGGTCTTGGTGTCTTAAGAGTTGATACAAACATCGGGTCAAGGGATAGTAGTGTGGCTTGTCTACATCACTCATCGGATAAATTGGTCCTAGAATTTCCAAATAAAAAAAGTTAGAATGGATAACTAGTTACACAAAAAAACTATCAATTGACCCTTTGCCCTTTGCGTGCTAATTCATATATCTAATAATAAATTGATAATTTAACAAAATGTTGAAGCCGAAACTACAGTCACAACAAGGTCCAACTCGTCGATCTACGAAGGTAGGTGAACGATAATACCTACTTATACGTGGATACTAAACTAATATAGGTATGTGAAAAAGAGTATTCGCGTACCCACAAAGGGACTAATTTTCTTACTTGCAAATACAAATTAACTTTATGACCGACAACCGACGAGTTCGGTCATCAGTTGTCAGTAGCAAGAGAAGTTAACGGAACAATACAAAACAACAAGAAGGTCAACAGTTAAGACAGTAATGAAATCAGAATAGTGTCAAGTAATCTATAATCGAAAAATCCGAAGTATCGTCTGGCAAAATGACTTAATCAAGTAATATCGAAATAAAATGTACGCCAAAGCAAGGTCAAATTAATGAAATAACCAACCAAGTATGACAGAAGACAGAACAGACAGAAAAAGGGACAATTGTATTTTATAATTTTGTACAGCCGTCCACACACGGTCCACAACAGTTGTTTAACAAAAGAACTTACACACTTACTCTTGACTCTGTCTGTCCTGTCTGTCCCCTCCTTTGCAACTTAAATCACGCAAGTAAAGGAAAGATGACAGAAATAATAAATGATAAAGAATTTACAGTTGACGTCCAATTATTTACATACGGAAGTGAGTGTCCCCCGGAGCAGATTATATTTCGCCTGTCCATGCTATAAGGACTGTGATGATCATGCAATCTTGTTTATCCCAGTCAGATGAGAATCAGAAAATCACAAGAGAATTGCACATGGAAGGGATGGAAGTTAAGGTTGGCTCAGTTGGCTGTAATAAATGTGTGGTGTGTGGTGGACCAGCCGTGGGGATTTTGGATTTGGCGATGCTCACTCAGTTCAACTCAACCTTCAGCGGATCAACCCCCATGAGACACTCACGTAACTTACATGTACACATGGACTCAATTTGACCCCCGTTGACCTCAATGCAAGAGAACACAATCTACACCGACACCGACGAGTGACGAGAGTACAGTAGCAGAGTCAGACAGTAAGAACCCAGTCCATTTCAACCCCTCTCAAATCTCACCCTCAACCCCCACTGCCTCTTCACAGTTTCACAGTTTCAGACGATGCAGAGTTTTGCACAAATGCAGTTATTTGAGCAAAAGAGGCAAAACTCGGACGAGGAATAACAATAGTAAATTTATTACGGCATATTTATTGTTTATCTCAGATTAAGATATGATACATCACCAGAACTTAAAGTCAGCTTCTCCCACGCAATATTCACGAAGAAATGCGTCTAGTCTGTAAAATGTGCCCATACTATGTTAAGTAAATAAATAAGTACTTAGAGGAACGTTATTTACTATTTACTCTGCCATACAGAAAAAACTGCACATGAATTAAATTAAAAAGCACGAGTGCAGTGGCAGGCATAGGCTACTGTCAGTAGAGTGAGTAGAAGAGTCTATAGTCGAGTCCATGACTAGACTTTAACCCAGATACATTGAATACATTCCCATTCCACTGCATATTACATAAGATCCAGAAATTCATTTTAATTCACACGGAATCAGCCATATGTTGTCGACTATAGCGGCCAAGTGAACAAACTTGGAATTCCTTCCACCACTATTGCCACTATAACCCCTCATCTTCCTCTTTACATGTTAAGGGCGCAAGCGTTCTTAAGACAGATCTTACATCTTACAGTAAATTTTGCAATGCCATTTTTTTAAAGATGAAAGAGATTGCCAGTATGCTTTTAGACAGGGGCTACCCGGGCTGCATGACTTTAATAATTTTATTGTAATTCTATTTATTATAGCTGATGTGGTAAAGTAAATTGGCTCCTACCTTGTTCTGTAGTCCTTTGTAATAGTTACATAAAGAGAAATTGAAGATGCTAGTTGATGCTACACCCCTGTAATTAATAACACATGGGGTAAACGTACAATCAATCGAAATACAGTCTTTTACATATTATGTAAGTACTTAAGTACCTACCTACTTAAGCAGGTAAATATTGCCAAAACTACAATCTTTTAAAAAATTCCTGTAGTCCTGTATGGGTCTCTTGGTGTTGGGCTTTGTTAGTACACAAGATTACATATATTGTTGGAATGTTAGTGCACTATAATGGAATACAAATTTTATTATTACCTACCTGTGTACTTAATTATGAGCATTTCAGTGCTTTGTTTAAGTTATTTAAGACCTGCTGTAGGTAATTATATTAAACTTATGTCGAATGACAAACCCAAATTATTAATTTATTTTTACCCAACCTAGTTTCCATTGTCTGGCACTAATTGCTATAGAATTGATCGTTACGCGAAGCGTTTCATAAATAAAATATTTGTAATTGAATTCTGAATTTATTATTGCTTTCCACCATACCGCTTGAAGCTGTGTGCTGCCATAGTGCTAATGAAACGATGAGTTCCCAGAAATGAACTGTATTTAATTACAATTACGTACTGGGTTACTTAGCACTGAAACGAAACACTTGAATTTAGACAAGCAAGTTCGACAATTAATAGTGACAGTTAATATAAGGGACTGGGGGTGCTTTTACTGGTATCTATCGACTCAATGTACCAAATGTAAACATTGCTATTTAAATGTAATTATTCTGCGGCCGTCATTGGTAGCATACAATAAATTAGTATTGAGGGTTTTGGACCCGAATTAATTTCTGCTAATCCATAATTTGCTTTAATTTCATTAATTTTGGACTTATAGTTGAACTCCATTTACGTACTCTTGTTTTTGTTGCTTCGGAGTTCCATTCAAACTTGTAAGTTAGTTAACTAATTTTAATAACCAGTAATTTTGTGTAAACTTTTTATTTGTAAACATCACCTTACATACTTACCTAAGTACCTATTTATATGCGAGTAAAACATGTGTCTGCAGAAACAGTAAATGTGCATAAATACAGTTAAGTAAGTGCGTATGCAGTTCTGCAGTTTAGTTGGTTTCCTTTTCGAACGAGAGTTAAGCGATAAGTGGGACTGTCAGCTGCTCATTTATGTGCTAAGTATTTACTAAATACTAACGATTCTCAATGAGTTCAATGATCACCACGGAGGATTGCAAAACACGCATTCGACGGACAACACCATGCATCGTCTCTTCTTAAGTGCCTCCTTTAAATCTCATATCGTCTACATTGCATACTTTCCTTATCTATTGTATAATGTCTGCGTCTTAATGGTAAACAACCCAAGATTTTCATACATAAAAGTTACGTCCACATCCAGCTATCCAGACAGAATTAAATTAATGTTAAACAATCATTTCAATGGAGAAGGGCTTTCCATTTAATTTTAGCTCCATCCCGGAACAATGCAAACCTTCTTCAGGACCCCAGGTTAGGTCGGTCTCCTATTACAATCGAATTTAAATACATACAATCAGGGGCGTAGCTGCGGGGGGGGGGGCTCCGGGGCTCTAGACCCCCCCCCCCCGAAATTTTTAGGTTTACACTAGATAGAATAGGGCAAAAAAATTTTTTATTCTATTAACGAGACCCCCCCGAAATCGAGACTCAGCTATGCCCTTGCATACAATAATAATAACTATAGGGTAGATGCTGGTAACTGTGATCTACTATGATATATTATTATTAGGTATTCATTAAAAGGAAAGCGCACAAGAATCAATTGCCAGTAACTGCATTTATCACATTTTACAATAAGAGTATACTTTAGTCCAATTATGGAGCACAGTACTGCGAATTTATTTTTGTGCTGTCCTGACTATAATAATGTATCAATCGATCACCATTGCCAACCGATCACTATTACCAGCATCTACGGTAATCCAAAAAAAGCTATGGAAATTGTTGGCTCTCACTAGGGAGCGTGCAACTATTACGTCATACGGGCTGGGGTAGGGGGGGGGGATGCGAACAGTATGATTAGA
>JAQFZC010004466.1:0-16051 GCA_034695205.1 Dicyrtoma fusca | reverse complement strand
ATCGATCAATTGATGTGAGGTAGGGAACAGAATAGTATACTGGATGTCTAGCTTCTTCTAAAATTTTGTATCCTGGAGGAACTTTTAAAGAAAAAGTATGAATACATCTTGAAAGAGCTCCAATAATAGTACACCTATTAACTAAATCGCAATGAACTAAAACTGAATTTACTGGATTAATATTAATTATCATATCTGAAATATGTCTGCCAGCAGTTGAAAGTTTTTGTGTAAAACCAAGCAACTTTCGTATTGAATTATTTGTTGTAAAATCTACCACATAACCTGTAGGAATTTCAATTACACACTTTATTAAAGATACATCTAGTTTTATTTTTATTGTTTTAAACATACCACCCTCCGGTGTATCTTAAATAATTGAATTATTATTTTCATCAAAAAGCATTAATTGTTCAATAATTTCACTTATACTACTAATTTCATAACACCCTGTTTCTAAATTTATTTCAATATGTTTCACTTCATCAATCTTATACCTAAAATTAATATTCTTTACATCAACATTGGGGATTGAGTAATATGTTGATACCTTTTTTAATGCAATTTTACCACCATGTGTTTGAAAAGGAACCTCATAACGAACTTTAATTTTATTATCTGTTGTGGTTAGTATTTTATCCGTTTCATTTCTATTATTATTAGTCAATTTAATTTCTTTAAGAATATTATTCATTGCATTTTGAAGCCATTTCATTTTATTTTAATTCTTTTTCATTTATTGATATACAAATATTGCAAAAGAACACAATATATGCTCGTATAACCAATAGTACAACAATCTGATTTAAATTTATCCAAAATTTCTATTGCTAATTTAATATCAGATTTATCTATATTTGTGTGACTTGCTTGTATATTAGCTAATGTAGTTTCTAATTTTGAAACAAGAATTTCAGGATCATTTGGAATGTAACGAATGCCACTACCAATAGCTAGCTACCAAACCATCTATTGTAATATCACTTTGTGATTTCTGTTTACCGATTATACCTTGTTTTTTACCATAAGATGAAATAATACTCCATTTATCACCTCTAGAGCTTCCTAATTTACCTTCAAGTGTATAACAAACTTTAGTTAAAAACATGAGCATCGCATATATTTCAGCATCATTAGCATTATAATTTGTACTATCTGGAAGTTTTCTTGTTAATAATTCCCATAATCCTATTGTCATTAATTGTTTTTGCCCTAATATTTCAACGAAATCATCACCTTAATTTTTAATGTGTTGATTCCCAAAATAAAACCCATCTGTATCGTTGTGTTCATTAAAGTTAAGTCTTGTTGACAAAGCATTGTCTAATAAACCACCCAGGTATTTAAAAAAATTCGTCCAAAATGATATTTTTCAAAAATATGTTTTGAAACATTGTCAACAGCTAGTTGTTCTTTTCTCTCTTCCTGTGGTGTTTTGTTTAGGGAAGCTAAGTTTTCTAGCAATTCCTTATTTCCTTCAGTAAATTCCTTCAAATTACTATATATTGCTTGTTGGTTCTTATTTATTAATTTATTTTTGCTGTCTGTATCTGTTTACAAAACAGCTAATTTTTATGAAGCTGTATTTGCTTTATTTTCTACTGTATCAGTTATATTTTGTGTAGCTTTAATTAAAGGAGCATATTTTGTTTCTTGTTTTAATGTAAACGCATCATTGCCCGATTTCTCAGCAATAAATTGATGTCACAATATTGTTTTATTAGCAGTTTTTTTTCATAAGGCGTATTTGCTTTTTTATTTGTTCTGATGGGCTTATGTATGTATTAATCATTTGTATATGTATATTTTTGTGATAAGCTGATCAAGCGCCTAAACACACGTATCCTACGGACGGAGTTAATTAGTAATAGGATTTGTGAGACACCTATTTTTGATTTTTATTTTACAAACAGTTGCTAAGAATGATTTTTAGGTATACAATGTACACATACTTGACTGCTCTACGGACGGTTAAACCGTAAAAAGTATTTTAGCAACAAAACGTCAAAATGCTACAGCCAAGAATGCGGTTATGTTTAAGTTTAAACATATGCGTAACTCAAGTTTTATGAATGGCATATCTAAGCTATCGAAGTATATTGACTCGTATTCAGTTCCTTTTAAAAGCAAAGTTACGTATATTACGTTTCTCTTATTAGCAAAACTATGTGTAGCTAAAAGGATAGAAAGCGAAAGAACACTGAACAACTGTTCCAAATATGGACACAATGACGACTTAGGGGAAATGCAAGTATTATGTAACGCAAATATACTGAATTTTCGACCACAACCGACCGCGTGTAACGCAATGGCGCCCTCTGGACAAAAGTGAGGTATAATGTAACGCAAAAAAGGACTACCCACCTCCTTGACGTAACGTAATACTTGCATTTCCCCAGGAATCTAGACTTGCCCATGCGCGTTGTTTGATCTTTTTGAGAACGCGCCACTTTGTATTTAGGCAGCCTGTATATTGATAAGTAAGTCTATAAATGAGTCCAAACTTTATGAACAAATAGATGGTAATCTAGAAATTAGGTTGGTAGGGAGAATTATAATTACTTTACTTTGTTTCAGCAGTAATTTATTGTACATGTTCGTCCGCTCGTAGCTGGATTCTAATTAAATCAATATTGGATTCGGCTACGGTGGCTTCAGTACGACTGGCAATTCAAAATAATACAAATAAAATTCTTAATACTAATAACAACATAGCAACATTCACCATACTGTATCAATATATGTATAGTTTAGCCTTAAGTAGTCTTTCGGACCTCCTTTAGGAAACGTTTAACAGAATTTACGATCATGTATACGTAATATATTTCATCCGTTATCCATAACAGCTTAGGAACCCAGGTAGCCTAACTTAACTAAATATTAGAGGTTTAAATAGTGGCCAAGTAAACGCGGCTGTTGAAGTATAATTTTATTTTGGAATAACGCCATAGTAAGCGTAATTTACGGAATATAAAATGCTATAGCAGACTATATTCTATCCATTCCTGCAAGATGAATTGCCTGTCCCGTAATACGCTTTTTTCAGTTGGTACACACACCACACAAAGCTGATTATTTCCCTACTGCAGAATACACTGCGTATTATACGCCGTCTGATTCTGATTGCCTCATTAAGAAATTTTAATTAGGAGCTGATGAGTTGGGTCAAACCTATTAACAGTGGATAGAAAATGCACACAACGTCTTTAGCAATTCTGTTACCCGTATTTATTTTCATAGCATCCCTAATCAGCTAAAGCAGATCAGTATAAATTTGGCTCTTGTTTAAAAAGAAACCACCCCACATAAGGAATACGCGGTTCGTCAACGTTGATGTAGTCAAGGACACTTTAATCACACAGCAGATACTCCAAAAACGTCTGCATTACTCCTCTAAACGTATGTCGAGGTATCCTGGTAGTCATACTGATGCATTTTGAGCTTATGTGTCGTAAAATAAAGAGTACTAAACGACAGCAACTACAAATGACTACTGACTGCTAAACAAACCGTAAAACTTATTGTACAGAAGTATTTCAAAAATTATCTAAATTGGTAAAGAAAAACTCTCTAAAACGTCTGTTTAAAGCTCAAAAAGATATAATTGGATTGGATGGGGTACTCAAATAGAAAATTACGAATCAGTAAGGATGTGAAACCCGGATAGGATTTTATTATCATATTTGATATTTACATTTTATTGCTACATACATTAATACATTATTGGATTAGATACGCCGAGCAGCACAATTGCAATTGTCAATTTGGTGTAAGAGGGTATGAAACACGGAAAAGGATATCAAGAAAAGCTCGGTTTGTATTTTATTATTATGATAATACATTATTGGAACTGAATACGTGCGGCAGCACAATTATAGCTGTCAGTTTGTAGGGGAGGGGGTGGAAACCCTGTTCTACATTTATTTTTAAGAGTAAGGCAACAGTGAATTAATTGTTGAAGCAAAAAGAGCATATTCTAACTTTGGAATATACTATTAGGTTTGTGGGGCAAATGTGAATCCATCAAAAAAGAAGGAATTGGGTTGGGGGGGGGGGGGCGAATGGGTAAAACCCGGAATAGGACATCAAAAAAAGCATCATTTGAATTTTATTATTATGATGATTTTTGTGATTAGCTGATCAAGCGCCTAATCCTAAAAATAATTTTGGTTTTATTACAGCTTTTGTAGTTAATTTTTGAAATTTCTCTGTTATAGTTGGTCTTTCAATTTCATCTAAATCTTTCAATAATTTTTGATCTGCTCTATGCTTATTCTCTTTATCCTTGTAAATATTATAGCTTAAATCATGATACATTGCAGCCTCATCTACTCTATCTACTGGTTTATCTCCTCTAAATATTCGTGCTTGAAATTTAGTTTCAGGACCTAGATAATTACGTCCTCGGAAAAGAACTTTTCCAACATATTGTATCGACTAAATCCACCCGTTTTAGATTTAATAAACTTACATTTTTAGTGTCACAGACTGTACATTTAGGTTTTACCAATATTCGTTTATGTTTTATAAAAACTGTTTTTATTTCTTTATTTGGTGTATGTTGTTTACATTTCAGGCATGTTATTGTTTTCTCCATTTATATTAGTGTTTTATATGCTTAAATAATCGATCTTCCAGCTTTGATAACTTCACTAAAAACATTTTGAGTTTTTCATTTTGGATTGAAATTATTTGTTCAATTCTTGAAAGTTGCTGTGAAATATCTTCTAAAACAATAGTACAACGACAATGTATACATAGACTAGTTAAACAAGCCTCCTTTTATAATTAATTGTTTTAGTATTATTTTCCTTTACATGCTTTTTAGCACGATCTTTATGAGATCTATCTATCTTCTTCTCATATTTCACATCGATTGAATTCTGTACTTGCTCTGGAGATAAATCGATCTAACTAATAAATCGTTCAGAATATCCCTTCCATTTTACTAAAGCCATAATAACATTAGGATCTTTTGTTGTTTTTGTTTCTATATTATAATCATAATCATATATTTTATCTATTTTATTATAAATCACCAGCTCTTGCTCATAATAGCTGCCTTTAATATCACTTCCATTATAATCTGTTAAAATATAAGTAGGAGGATTTGTTTTCTTAACATCTAAATTCATAAATAATATTTCATCAGCAAAAGTACATTTATATCCTCTATCAAATTTTGTTTCAAATTTGTGAGTTCTAACCTTATCTCCTACTTTAAATTTAGGCTTAGTAATACTAATTTGTGATAATTCTCCTAACCGTGATTCTTCATCATATAAGTTTGTATAAACGATTTCTTGGTTTTTCTTTTTTATTGCTTCAATTGGAATCATTTTTATTGAAGAATAAAGTAAATGATTATAATTATAGACTAAATCTGGTAAAATATCAATCCATCGAGTTGTATCATTATCACTAAGGTAATAATACATCATTTGTTGTACAGTTCTTGCAACACGTTCTACAATCATGGCTTTATTTTAATTTTCAGTAGTATACTATTGAATATCTTGAGATTTAAATAAAGTTAGAACAGCCTTTGCTATATATTCTGATCGTTTATCTGTGTGAATCATGTTAAATGAACGTTTATCATTTGAAACAGTTTTAAAACTATTGAGTACTTCGGTAGCTGTTTTTGTTTTCAATGGTGTAGCTCATAAATATATACTAATTGTGTCTATAATCAAATTTATATAACGATTTTCATTATTATTTTTACTCCATTTTGGATCCATAAACATTAAATCACATTGCCATATTTTATCAATCTCTTTAGAGAAATAGTGTCTTTGTTTAAATTGTTCTACTTTTGGATAGTGTTTAGTATATACATCTTGTGTTTCTAGATATTTTTGTGCTTTAGCTAAGCTAATACCTGTTTTAAGAGCTAAATCTTTAATACTTTGATATTCTGTCTTAGGATTGTGATAAACATCTTGAAGGTATGCATCTGCTTTTAAATCAGATAATATAATTTTCTTTTCTATTTGTTTACATACATTTTGAAAAGACAATTCATATCTATTACATTATTTGTACATGTCCATGAGCATATGTATCAGTACTTCCTTCAATTAAATATCTTTTATCATCTTCCCAACTTAACGATTTCTTATTAAGTTCTTCTGTATAATTCACATGTTTAGTGCTTTTAAGCACTGTTTGTTTATGATATTGTTCCTTTTTCTCAATTAAACAAGATTTAAAATTTTCAAAACGAATTTCATTTTTTATTATACATTTCTTAAATCCTCTCAATCTTTTTTCTACTTTATCGTGTGTTCTGTAACTGTACATTGTAGACCTTATTCCTGCGAATTCTTCAAGCTCTTTCCCATTGAGTTCATCTTTAAATTTTCCTATAACTTTCTTATTTTTCACTGAAAAAAGTGTGTGATCTTTCGAATAATAAGATGTGTCAAAATAAGAAGATTATGTTTCATGAAACTATAACAGTTAGTAATTTTTGTTTCATAAAAAAAACTGTCAGTGTCTATGTACATTAACTTTGCTTTGTCTTTAAACTCTTCTTTTATCACATTATAATAAAAATCATATAATAAATATTTTAAAAAGTCTAAAACTGCTTGCCCAATATAAATTGCTTTTTTAAAATTTAATTTTAGTCTTATAACTATGTACTGCAACTATATTTTCACCAGATATTGTTTTAGATTCAATAATTGCTTTATTTATCGCACGTTAAGGAGTGTCTCCATTTGAATGCAATCCTATATTTTGTTGATTTCTAACCGATTGCATTACTTTTTCAAACACAGAATTTGACATTAGTTACAAAAAATCCTTTTTAAAATCATTCGTGTCAGATTGCCTTTGCTTTGTATTAAATTTAATATATTTTGCTATAACATTTGATTGTGTAAACCTAATTCTTCTATGAACTTTTGCTATTTTTATACCCAGATTTTGATATAATTTAAGTAGTTTGTAGTGAATAATATAATTTGTTTATTAATAAAAGTACCTAATAGCTTTTTAACTTTTCCACCTGGTAGTAAAGCATTTTCTGGTGCAAGTGGCAAATCATTGAATTTAATGTGCATTTCTAAATCTCTTGGAAATGATAAATCAACCTCAAAAAAGTAACCAGCATCATCATATGTATTCAAAAGAGCATTTGAATTTATCAAGTCATCCTCATTCATCCATTTAAAATCACTTTTTGGTAATAACTGAGATATTGCCCATCCACACATATTATTTGCATCTATATATACCATTTTAGTTTTATTATCTGCTTGAGAATATCGATTACTTCATTGACTTATGCCTCCTCTAATACTATTTTCAAAAAATAAATACATTTCTTAATCCATTAGTAAATCCAATTTTACTCCAGTGTATTTAAGCATACAATCCAAAGCAAAACCAGGAGTAGTATAATACTAAACCGGATCTAATTTATAAACAAGATTTTATAGCTAAAACTCTAAAATTTTTGAAAACATCTGCTAAAAGTAGTACATCTAGTTTGTTATATAAATCATGCCAATCACTTTGATTTTTCATATAAAAATAATTCCATACTTTTAATGCGTGATCATAATCAATCTTACTAACATTTTCCTTTGTTAATGAAGAGTAAAATTTATCTATAGAAGGTAATTGAGTTTCTAAAAATTTACTTATATCATTCATATATTATATGGATAAATCCCTTTTCTATGTATTATTGTTTTTTTATTTTTATTTCTTTTCTAAATAAAATATTTTGTTCTCGTTCAGTAAAATATTTTGTAGTTTCTCTTATTTTGTTTAAAATCGAAATTAGTTGATAATGTAGCTAGGCTACTTTGTAAAAATCTAAATGAATCTAAAAACCTTAAGTTAATGTATTCGTCTTCTGTTAACCTGAGCGTTTTAGTTAAAGAAATATACTTTTGCTCATTATCAGGTATCAATGATATTTACTTTTATCCTCACATAGATTTCGTACAAACAAATGCATGTCATAGCTTAAAAGATCATGAAAAATTACTGGGATAAATGTAGCATTTCTATAATATAAATTACAGTTATTACATGCAGCATCTCTATAGTCTCCAGTATAATGATCATGATCTTTAACCTTTGGATTAGTTTCCGAAAATTTTACATAGATAACATTTTGTAGTCACATTATATGTTTTTAATTCAATATTTGTTATAGGTATATTTTGTTTCATAAAAGAAAGAATTTTTGGAGAAATTGTCGTAAAACTATTAATAAAATGCGTGTCTGCAATAGCACCTCTATAACTTAATAATGGTTACGTGAAAGTATTATCGACACTTCTAACATATATAACATAACGTAAAGGAGTATAAAGCTGTGTTTGTTTTGTAAAAGATTTTTCCGGATTGCATTCGCATGTATGTATAGGTTCTAAACACGACTCAAAATCAGCATAAATTACATAAAGATGTCTTGTTAGTCTTTGAAAGCTTTTAAATTGAATAACTGGTTTTTCCATTGCTCCTTGTTTATTGTCGTTTATTGAGGGCATTATAGGAATACATGCTTTATGATTAAAACATAACTCTTGATGCTTTTTTAAATTATTCTGATATCTTGTGGAATATGCCAAACACCGTCTTCAAAAATATTTTGCATGTATCTCAGCACTCAACTGGCTATTTAATAATTTACTAAGTTTTTAATCCAACAATAATGATTTTTATTGTTTTCAGTTAAGTATAATAAAACAATATTGGTTTCATATTGTTGTTATTTATTATGATAAAGAGGAAATATTGAAAGCTCTTGAATATCAAAAACTGTTAAATATATGTTATTTAGCTTTTCAAATTTTAATATATATTTGATTTTAACTGAAAATTCTATTTTGTCACATTTTACCCAATCTAGATCTTGAGATTATTTTAATACTCCTTCTGCATCGCGTTCCGCAGGATATAAACAAGCTAATACACTGTAGAGGAAACACTTATTATCTTTATTTTTAATATTATTGCATGCTTTTTTATCTTTCACCTATTTTGGTAACTCAATGTATGAACTACCTCCTAATGGATTAAATTTGTTTATATTGATTTATAACAAAATCATTATATCAAATATTCAGCTAGACCCTTTTGCTTCAAATTCATCACATCGAGCAATAAATATATTTTTTTGAGTATTCCAAAACGAATCTAAATGAGACCCTTGCATTAAATCTACATTTTGTAATTGAAATTTATGTCTCATCCTTAATTCTTTAGCATCTTGCTTTTTAAATTCACAATCTAAAGCTAAATTAATCTTAATACTTTTATGCTTTAATGTTTCATTAATCAAGAAAATGCCTGATTCTTTTAGGTTTAACATATAATTTTCTACATCGAATTAATAATTAATATTTATATTTTGAAATGTTTCTAGCCTACAGTCAAAACATGACTCAACTTTATTAAAGTTTTCTGTTATGTGTTTAGAAGCGTGCCCTTCTTCAGCATAAGCAGAGCATCGTTCACATTTAACTTATTTGATTCTTGTTTGTCTACAAACCATATATAAATCAACATCAAAAGCAAAATTCTTAAATAATTTTCTTTTGTTATTATTCATTTCAGTAATTATAATTTCTTGTATAAGTAGAGTTTTTTTTATACTAATTTATATATCTAATTTGTAGATTTTTTGCAATAAATTGCAATTCTTTAACATTTAGTAAAGACAAGTATTGTTCTCTTTCTGAAATCATTTTGTAGATCGCCTTATTTATAAGAAAAATAAATTAAGAATAAAAATTTATTTATTTTGGTTTTTGCTATATATTATTTTTGTGTACCTTTTTGTATATGTCTAAGATGTTTTCGTTTAGCATATATACACTCACATTCACATTTAAATATTTTTTTTCTTATTTTAATTAAGTATATAAATGAATACACAAAGAACAATACAAACATATATCGATCTTGATGCACAATAACTACAGCGGATGCAATAAAATTTTGCAAATTTTCTGACTATTTACCTTAAGCAAGTTCTTATTTAAACAGTCCCGTAGCAATAACAATTAAGATTGATATTGTACACAACTACTTTTTACTAGAAAAAAGCTTTATTAAAGAAGTGGATTTAGTAAAACTATCTAATAGTACACGATATGCTGGTACAAAATTGATAACAATAGCCAATAATGGCCCAATATTCTTATTTGATAAAGTAATGTTACAATGTGATGATACTACAATTGAAGAATTTACAAATGTAGGACATACAACACTAGTACAAGGCCTTTTAAAATATAATAATGAATTTAGTTTAAATAAGTAACATAGACAATCATGGTCCTTAGATGATGATCATTATTCAGCAACATTAAATAAAAATCTAGGTCGCAAAAAGACATGATTTATTATTTAAAAGATATACTGCTGAAGCAGATAAAGGAAAAACAAAATTTATTATTCCATTTTCTCATATTTTTGAAGTTATAGGGAAAATACTTTATGGTCTAAGAGTTTGCGTTAAATTCAACCGTGTCAATAATAAAAATGTGATATTTAAATCTAGTGCTCAAACATCTGGAGCTGATAATGTTGATGATGGTTTAATTAATATTTCATCAATTAAATGGAGTATACCTTTTATTGACTTATATCCTGAAATTTCAGCACATATATGTAGCTTTCTTGTATCTCAACCTAAAATACCATTCAAATTTATAATTAAACGACTACATCAGTTTCCTGTTTTATCTACAACGAGTTTAAGTCGTGCTTTAACTTATGTTTCTGGACCTGAAAAGATGTTAGGTTTTGCGGTTGTTTTTTAAACTAATCGGTTAAATAATCAAAAATCCAATATTTCTGTGTTTGATCACTGTAATATTCTTGATGCTAGTATATCTTTGAATGATGTAAGTTATCCTGGAAAACATTTACGAGGAGGTAACAAAAGGGTTAGCTTTTATTGATCATTATGACAGATATTTAAACTTTTGTGAAATAGTCACATGTGGGGAGCCTGAAATTGCTCTATGTCTATATCAGAGCGTATTTCCTATTTACTGTTTTGATACACTATTTCAAGAACAAAGAATTCATGGAAACACACTCTGTCAATCTTCGTTTTGAATTTTCCACACCTCCGCCTGCTAATACTGAAGCCTTTGTTGTTATCCTTAGAGAGAGAGGGTAGTGTCTATAACCACTTAAGGTAATAAAAAATGCAAGTGGTCTATATGAATTCTTTCCATTAGGAAACAGCAATTATTATTTTATTTTTTTAACTTTAATAAATGGCCTTAAATATATCTTTGAATCAAAAACAATATACTGGTATAGGAAATGCTTGTACAAATAACTCAGGCGTAACCTTACAATTAGTTAGAAATCAACTGAATACAGAAGATGGTCACCCTTTTAATTTGACTAAAGCTCAGTTAAATCAATTAAAGAAGGGTAACTATAAATTAAAACTATCTACAGTTTAATGTAGGAAATGTATTACTGATTTAACAAAAAATATCAAAATAGGCGGAGCATTACGTCTTTTAGCCTTAATTCCTTTAATTAATAAAGAAGCTGCTATTATAGAAGGTACTGGTGCTGCCGCAGGTTTTGTAAGTCAAGTAGTAATTGCCGTTAATAATAAAACATCTCAAGATAAAGCGTTAGCTGAAACACAAAGACAACGCTGAAATGGAAAAAAAGAATTTTGGGGGTTTTATAGGAGAAGGTCTGTATTTAAAACCTTATCCATAAAAGCACTTTCAAATATTGAAATGGATAAATATGCTAAACAAATATGTAAGTCTTTTACTTTCCATGGTGTTTTTATGAGAGATACTTTACCATTAAAGGCTAACATTCATGAAATAGGAATATTAAACGTAGACAGTATAAATAACCAAGGAACGCATTGGACTTTATGGTATAAGAATAGTAAACAAAGGTATTGTTTTGATTCTGTCGGACATGGTCCACCTATCGAATTATAAAAATATTTAAAAGAAAATATTGTTTATTCTGGTTACAAGAATCTAACTGAAGAATTAAAAATTTCAGACAAATGTAGAACATTTAACTAGCGAAACTACAAATAATGCATACTAAATACAAGAAATTATTAGTCAAGTGAGTGAATTCAGTGCAAAGCTCTCTCGAGCGACAAGTGAATTAGAGACCACAATTATTATCATTAATGATAATAGTAAAACAGAATTCGATAAATATAGTGAAATATTAAACGAGCAAAACAATATAAATGACCATTTTACAGAAAACTTTAAAAAAGATGAAGAGAAAAGGAATCAAAGCAAATTTAAGGGTTAAAGAGGAAAAAAATAATATGCATACGACAAATTTACATGAAAAAGAGGAAAAAATTAATATGCTTACGACAAATTAAAGTGATACAAAGGAAAACAAATAAGCTTACGACAAATTTAAGTGATACAGAGGAAAAAATTTATTAGCTTACGGTAAGTATTAAAACATTCGCTCCGTGACTCTCGAAGGCAGCAGTCGAGCTATAAGTTGTTTCTGGAACAAGGGATTTTTTTTGAGTTTTTTCTCAATTTTCGGTGAGGTTTTTGAACTAATTTGTGTGTGTGTTGAGCCTGCAGGATGTCTAGCGGTTTCATCTCTACAGGTAACTAACACACACTATTTTTATTCTTTGTTTCTTCGTTTTTCTCCTTTTTTGAAGTTGGAAAATGGAAAAGAAAGAAGTTTAGTCATAGTAGGTGGTGGTTGGATGCATATGCACGTGCATTGTACTATCCCTTTCGGTTTGTGTACAGTGTCACGTGATCGTGCACAGCCATCAGCGCGGAGGTTTCGAACTCCTTCTTGGCATAGGTGGTCATTTGTTTTGCTACCTGCATACAGGAATTGGTACGTTCTTTACTTACGCACCTACAAGATGACCAATTTGGGTAGGTATGTACCTAATGGAGGTTGTGTCATGTATGGGTGGGCTGAGCATGTCATGGGGCAGCAACCTTTGACGTGCATAGATTGGCACGCTTTTTACTCGCTACTACCCCCAGTCGGGTACATATATAGATATAAGGCACGTATGGACGGATTTTGAGCAATTGCTCAGCTGGGGAGAGAGTGAACACCTCCAAGGAAAGGTGAAATGTGGTGAGCATATGAGGGGGTGCCAAGGTGCTTGATGGGTTAGGGTGGGTGCTAAAGGTTGGTGGGGTCGGGTCAAATGGTGGGTGCCAATGTAATGGCATCTTGTATTGACCTGATTCAAATCAATATTCACCACTCTAATGCCGCAGCCGCTTCACTATGCGGCTTGCGGTATAGAGTGGTGAAACAGGCGCCCACCATGAACCACCTGGTTCCTGTTAACTCCCAAATCGGCTCTCACATCTTCTTAGTACAAAAACCCTATCACTATAAGGGTGAAATTTGAGGTCTTCGCAGACACGACCAACGTTTTGTGGCTGACACTAAGGACGTTCCTAGAGCCTGTGTGTTAGCATTGCAAAACATCAATGCTGACTTGCGCCATAGGTTTAGTAACAGGGATACTGTTGCTATTATAACCAAATGGGGCGGTGAAAATATCATCTTTGCATCCGTTTATATGCCGGGAGACGACGAGACTGTTCCACCAAGTGGGATAGTTAGTTCTCTGGTTAAGCACTGTGAAGATAACCAAATCCCTCTGGTGATTGGGGGATATGCAAATTCGCACCACCTTTTGTGGAGGAGCACCTATACAAATGTAAGAGGGGAACTGCTCCTGGACTACTTGATGCCCTCGGATCTCAGTGTTGTTAATAGAAGAAGTTCACCCACATTTGTCGTCTCAAATCGCAGTGTGGTATTAGATATCACGCTTGCAAATAATCTGGCCGAGCGTATGATTACAGGATAGAGAGTGTCGGACAAGGAGTCCTCGTCTGACCACCGGTATATTCGATTCTCCGTGAGAGCCAACGGCACTCCTCTTCAGAAGAAGAGAAGGAATATTAGGAAGGCTGATTGGGACAAGTTCTGTATGCATCTTGATAAGTTGACTAACGATTTTGCTGTCAACCCCACCAACTCAACAGCGGAGGTAGATAAGCGGGTGGACGCATTAACGGTCGCTCTGTTAGATAGCTTAGAGGTTGCCTGTCCCGTAAAACCTATCCAGACTAAGAGACCGGCGGTCGTGTGGTGGACGAGCGAGCTATCTTCACTGAGAAGGAGGTGCAAATCTCTGTACAGGAGGATGGGCTCTCGTCAATCCCGGAACCAGTCTCAGTGGGAGAGTTATGTGTTGGCACGTAACGAGTACAATAGTGCCCTTAGGAAGGCAAAGAAAGACTCGTGGCATGATTTTTGCGTCGGGATCAAATCATATGAGGATGCGGTTAAGTGTTTACGGACGCTGGACGGTTGGGGAGGTGGAACGGTTGGGCAGCTTAAGGACCCTACCACCATTGAAGTTGTCGATTCTCCTGGGGCTGCACTTGATGTTCTACTCGCACACAACTTTCCTAGCGAGCGGGACCCCCCATACTTCCCAATAGACCATACTTTCCTCTGTGCCTCTCAGGATATAGTTAATAGTATTGTGTCTGTTGGAAGACTTAAAAGAGCAGTGAACAGTTTTAAGCCGTTCAAATCACCAGGGATCGACAGTGTGCTTCCAATGCTTATTCAGCATGGGCTATCGTCGATCCTGGAAAGCCAAAGGCCGACCTACAACTCATGCCTGATGATAGGATATGTTCCAGTCAGTTGGCAAAAATCCAGAGTTGTTTTCATTTCTAAACCAGGGAAGAATAAATATGAAGAGGTTTCCGCTTGGAGACCTATCCAACTCAACTCCTTTGTTCTGAAAACACTCGAAAGACTAGCTGACCGGGACTATCGTACTGCGAAACTGAAAGAGATGCTACGCAGTGCCAACCAGTTTGCCTACCTTAGGGGGGTCTCGACTGACGCCGCCATTCATAGAGTGGTGGCGTTGGTCGAGTCCTCACTGAGGGATGGCATGATGGTTCTCGGAGCGTTTGCAGATGTTGAAGGTGCTTTCAACAATGTATCACTTCATGCTATCCAGGCTCCGCTGAGTAGGTTCAACGTTGACCCTTTGCTGATTAGGTGGATTACTTTCTACCTGCGTAAGCGGACTGCGGTTGCTTAACTATACGGCGTATCTAGGTGTAAGAAGGTGAGTCGAAAATGCCCTCGGGGTGGGGTACTGTCCCATATTCTTTGGAATATGGTCATGGACGGTCTCCTGCAGACCCTTAAAACTTCGGTATTATCCCTCCTGTCGCAAGATTTTGCGGATGATATTTTTTTCTTTCAAAAGGGCAAAGTACTTGATGTCACAAAGTCCAGAGTGCTGGAGGGTCTTCAGATTGTCCGCAGCTGGTGTCAGGACGTCGGGCTCAAACTAAACCCAAACAAAACGGAAGTAATTCCCTTCACAAAGAACACTAGACTTAACCCAACTCCACTCGTGTTTAAAGGTGAGTCGTTGGTCTTCAAGCATACAGTGAGATACCTTGGCGTCATTCTAGACAGGCGGCTCACGTGGTCATCTCATTGTAAAGCAGTGTGCTTGAGGGCTACTGTTGCCCTTGCTAAGTGCAAGCGAATGGTGGGTCGGAGATGGGGTCTTTCTCTAAGGGTGGTCAAGTAGGCATACACGGCTATAGTTAGGCCTTTGCTTGAATATAGCATAGTCGTATGGTCCCCTGCCCTTGGTAAGTCGACTTACGTCAAACGTTTTACCAAGGTGCAGAGGTATGCGTGCCTCATGATTACAGGAGCTCCGTCGTTTACCCCTACTTCAGCTATTCAATGCATTATTGGACTCACGCCTATTGAGATAACTCTTAAGGCCGTGGCTGTTAGAGCATGGCATAGACTGAAAGTAAAAGGCCTGTGGACGCGCAATTCACTCTTTGGCGGTCTAGCGAGCCATACAGTTTTATGTGATTACTGGGGCACTTGTGACCCAATCCTTCATATGCCGACGGACTGGACGCCTCTGGTGGATTTTAGCTCCAAGGGTTTCTCCGTAGACATTAAATGTCGCAGTGAGTGGTCCTCGGATCTCTCG